>VZRN01005936.1:1496125-1556380 GCA_013397935.1 Dasyornis broadbenti | reverse complement strand
GCTCCCGCTCCTTTTCCGAAGCCGGGGCGCCCCCTGCCGCTGCCACACCGTACCTGTGCAGGGACATCTCCCCGCCGCTCACCACCCGCCCGGCACCGCCGAACCCTTCCCGCTCCGCCATGGCCGCGCCGCGGAGCCTTACGGGGCGGCGCGGGGCACGCGCTACCTCTCCCGCGCGGCGGCGCCGCCTGGCGGCCGCGAGCCCAGGCGCAGCCGCACGAGGCGACGCCGGACCCNGGCACCAGCGAGGCTGCGGGGTCAGGTCCGGGCCAGCGAGGCTACCGCAGCACAGAGGAGGCTTCCCAAAACGCGCACTGCGGCGCACACCAGCACACGGCGCTGGCAGTCCCCAGCCAGGTGACCAGGTGACACGGGACATCGCTCCTTACCTGTCCGGGTACCGCTGCACCAGTCCATCGTTCCCGCTGTCTGCGTGGAATGTGTATTTTTGCCTCACCTTCAGAAATGCACACACTCACATACGAGCAGCCTTTTAAGACTTTAAACTCCTTGTTTTTAAAATACGTAATTTCTGAGATGAAGAATTTCCAAAATTGGGCAATGAGATGACTAAAAGTATACATGAAGCAGACATTGCTCTAAAAAATTATAATTTCACAAAATATCCCCAAACATTTGTACATTACCTCCAAAGCCAAACTAAGAGCAAATGTCAAATCATAATGTCAGTGTATTGATCTTGAAAATGCAAAAAGTGAGACTATTTCTCATCACTCTGTAATCTTGCTTTATCTTTCATTTTATCAGTTTTTTTTCAAGGTGATAAAAATTGATGCTTTGATACAAAATGTAAAATGGGATGTGCATGTACATTACTTTGTAAAAGCAAACATTGCCCCTCTGGCAGTATTCCATGGCACAGAGCACATGCATTTCCCTTTGGGAAGAGAAGCACTACCACCTAACACAAATACCCTTCTAGAATATTTTCCTCATTTCTACGAATGACCTATACAACATGAAACAGAATAGTAAAAGACAAACAGATAGCTTGGAAGCTTATTTTATTAGACTTTGGTAGGTGTGGTTTTCTGCAGATCAAGACAGACAAATTGTTCGAACACTCCCGGACTCCCCTGAATACAGTCCGGTATCACCTTGCTGTGTACTCCTGAGCACACTTTGAATTGATAATAGATAAAGGCATATCAATATAAAGAGGGCTTTTCCTAATGGTAAAATTATTCTTTTTTACTAAAAAAAAAAAAATGTTCCTTGAATATTTTAGGCTTAATTTAAAAAACCCAAAATGATCTCCTAAATTTTGCAAAAAAAAAAAAAAAAAGGAATTTCTAAGAGGATGAAATGCTGATTATAATTTAGCAGCAGTCAATCGAAAGACATAATGTAGTAGATATTTTCAGAAGTTACAAAATATATACAGAATATATCATCTTAAGATGGCTTTGGCATTAGCAATGTTAACTGAAATACAGAATTTAAAGGTCAAAACTACTTTAGGTAGTTCTTCTACAACAATTTTTCCAATGGCTGTAAAGCAAACTGTGCTGACTATATGCATCATATACAACATGCTATCTTATACACCATTTCCAAAATAGTACACAAAAGTATTTTAAACAAGAAATCCACATAAATAATGTTTTCATTATGTGAAGTATGTGAGCAATGGTTTAAAATAGGTACCTTTACAACAGAAACATATCCTGATGTAACCAGCACACACAGTCTGAAAGATAAAAAGGGACTCAATCTCTGCTATGGCCGCAAGCACCGTGTGTTATGAAGAGCACCAAGGCAACATGGACAGGAAACACAGAAGAGGTAGTGTGCCATCTGTTCAGATGTGTGTGTGTCCATAGAGGACTAGCATAAATCAATGTTTAAGAAAAGAAGACGTATTGTACTGTACTGTGGCATGGTTCACTTTTCATATAAAAGCTATTGCACATTTAGGAGCATTAGCAGGTATTGTTCCTTAGTATCATATGTCTCCAGCTTTCCTCAGGATGGTTTTTGTGCAGTGCTGTAAAAAGTTTGCTAAGAACATTTGATGTCCTGAAAAATCCATGTCCAGATACTCCATTCCAAAAAATTATGCAAGAAAGCACCAAGAAATTTATTTTTAAATACTTTAAGAAAATTGCTTTAGTCTTTTCTTTTTTTCTTTTATTTTTCAATGCCATTTCTCCTTAGGAGGAAGTCTTTTTCTTCCTGAGATTCTTTAACCAACAACATTTGAAATGATTCTTCAGTTTCCTTGTAATTTTGCCTGTAATGGATCATTACTTTTGTATTCAATCTATGTAGCAACTCCATGTTGATGCAGAAAGAAACTTAGGACAGAAATCCTAAAGGAAGCATACTGAGCCACTTTCTATGAAGTGCTGCTGTCCTGGTTTGAGGTGAGGAAGTGCATTAACTTGAACAACTGGAAGCTGATTTGTGTCCTGAGTGTAAAAAAAGAACTGTGTTTTACGCCAGCTGCCGTCTTCAATCTGCAACACACAGAAAAATATTAGAGTCATAAAAAGATAAGCTTAAAACACAAATGAAAATTGTGCTTACAGAGTGAAAGAGAAGTAGCGTACAGAAACATTTCTTCTCTAAGCAGCTCCTAAAGAAACTCTGTAATTTAACAAGAGCCATTTCTGAAGACTGAATTTTCATTTTGAGGGTAACTATTTCTAAATTTTCCTGAAGGACCTCCCTGTTTCTGTGCTGATGTTGCTGCAGTGTCTTCGTACAGTCTCAAAATACATGAGACAAAATGCAAGCAGCGAGTATAGATACCCTATGTCTCTGCAATTGCTTTTACCCTTGAAGAGATGGTGAATTCAGTATCTAAAGGCTGGCATATGCAGAGCTATGTAAAGAAGTAAGCTTTAAAGGATGTGAATCTAAATGATTGTTATTTATTTGCAGAAGGTTAGTAATGTCTAAACAGTACCTCCGTCATTGCTTTAATAATGCTGGTGCTAAAAGGTATTTACCATGCATTCATCCAGAAGCACTTTAGGTTCAAGTAGCGTATTTGCTTTAAATATTTGACCGTTCCATCCTTTGAAGGTAAGCGATGTCTTCTGGCCACCTGCTTTATTTGATCCCCACATGGGTGTGTTCAGACAATGGACTGTGATGCTGTGGGTTGCTTCTGAGCTCAGTAAATGAAGGAAGTTCATCTGCACTTTTCCAACACCAAACTCCAGCTAAATTCCGAGAGAAAAGCATCGTTAGACTTATAGCTGGACTGTGCTGAATGGCCACAGCAACACAAAGTGCCATGGACATGTAAGTGTGGTGTTCTGACATGGGAGCACGTATCCATTTTTATATACATTGGAGTCAACGTCGAAGAGCATGATTTGCATTCCTCAGGGGAGATGTTATGTTCTATTACAGTGACTACTATAAACAGAAGCTTTCATAGGACATTTTCAAAGCTTAAATATAAACATTTGCTAATACTTACAACATTGCTGAAGCACAGCTGGTCTGAAAACACTATTTTTAAATAAGGAAGCTGAAACAAATGCTTTTGTGATTCAAACGAAGATATTATCAGCAACAGTGTTTTAACTGAAGCCCCATCACCCTGCTGTTCAGTCTTCTTAGACCACAGGTTCTGGCAATACTGATAGCCCATTACTAATGCAAAAATTCGTAAGTATATTTTGATTTTAGACAGAAAGTATTGTTACTCATTACTCAACAAGAATTTCTCCAAGACTATTTCATATTCAGAGATCTTCCAAATGTAGGAATGCATATGTGAACTTTACAGCATTTCTGATGCTCTTCAGTGACTGCAGCGTATATGCAGAACTTCACAAACATAAAACTTCTATTCCCAAGAGTTCAAGAACTATATGTAAAAAGGGGCATGAACTAATGATTTAAAGGAAATTAGCCCCTCCCTAACGGCTTTTAAAAGTACCTAAGTGTTGGAATGCAGTAATAATTTTCATCCTTCCTATTGTAATGACCTTGGCATCTCTGCACTTAGGTACCCTGAGTGAGGAAATACTAATGTAGCTGAGAAGCATTTCAGGCCTATTTTTATGCCTTGTATAAGAAAGTATAAAGCAAAAGAAAATAATTCTATCAGCAGAGGTGAGCAAATGAACACAGTAAGAATTACTAACATATATAGTCTCCAGAAAATCTGTAACTTCTGTACCAGAATATATAACATGTCCTTCCAAAAAGATGCACAGTAAACGCCCTGTGAAATTTAACACCTTTTCATTAGTTAAGTAAATAAGCATGCCCTTGTTTAGAGTCCAAGCACAGACATAGTGTCTCTAGAAGCAATGCATACCTTTGTCACAGACAGTGGTGTTAAACATGTCTGACCACCTGCAGTGAAGTTGCAGAAAACTTCAATGGCATCAGAAGGACATCCAATATTTGGGTCAATCCAGTATTTTCCTATTAAAATATAATTCCAGACAGAAAACAAAACCGAAATATAATTACTACTAAACAATTTGGTAAAAAATTCATACTTCTTGGCAAATACTACATATATTATCACCATACTTTCACAAGGAAATGAAAGAAAAGGAACATGAAAATATTTTCACTATTAGAATTATACTAATAACAGATACTGGGAAAAATTACTATAATAAACCATTTCTGATTACAATTACAGTGACATTAAGGTTGAAATAGGGTGGGATTTTAAAATTAGAAATATTGATTCAGGAACTTCTGAGATAGAACAACTGTCAGTGTGTCTGACAGGGGTAATGTATTGCATACAGTTTTCTCATTAGGAATCTAGAATCTGATCCACACTAAATTCATTGCAAGATTAGCTATAAATAACTGGAAAACTTTGAATCACAAAAGTGGATTCAGTTTCAAATTTTCTGGATACATCTGTTTACTGATAGATACAATCTGTCTCTAATATTTACATAATATTAGATAGCTACATACTTCCACCTTTAAAATTCAGAAATTTTATCTTAAAGATGAAATAAAGATAGTTGTGACAGGCACACAGCAACACAATACAATAAAAAAGAATAAAACCATTAAATCTAGCACATCAGGATTTTAATGCAGAAAGCAACATTTGGAAGCAACACCTTTCAAAGGTACTTGTGTTCAAGCTTTAGTAAAAGTGGGCACTTACCATCTGACACTTTACGTTCACAATTAAGCAAATCTCTGCAGATGCGTGCTGGGTTATCCCGTGTGCCAAGAGGGTTCTTGATGCTGTGCAGTAAATTGCTAAGGTAGTGGAGCGTTTTGAATATCTCTGTACTGTGATCTAGCAAAGTTACTTCAGTATTCTGGTATTTCTGCCAAGGGCCATTAGCAAATGTGTTACCACAAAGAAGTGTCACAACAACAGTATATGCAATAAAAGTCAAATGGCCATTGAATAGCCAGAAAGAATTGAAGTGTTGATATGAATGCAATCAGCCATGTAAAACAAGGTAAGGATAACATATCCCAATAAACCAATTAGTACATTTTATTAAATTTGTCAGAGCAGTGACATTAAGGCAGGTTTAGGTCGTGAAAATTTGTCATTATGACATATTGACATAAAAATATGAATACAGGAAAAAAAAGAAGAAAAGTGGTGCATTTTTAAAGTAAACTTAGAGGTTTCAGATTTTGAATAGTGAAATCTACTCTTAGGCTTAACCTAGAAAACATATGTAAATTTATTTGACTTCACTCATGTAAAAGATTTTCTTGCAATCAGTGGGGCCACATACATATAGGAATTTTTTTTTTTATCAAACCCTAAATGCCACTATTATTATCTGTGTCTGAACAGATACAATCCACTATGTGTGATAGTCAGTAAATTTCTGTTACTACCAATCATGACAAAAGGTAGAAGTCTTGCTGTTTCTCTTAATTTCATTTCAACCATATCCTATAAGTCCTAGCATGTTTCATTACATTCTACAATACTTACTACCCATTATTAATTTTAAACTAAGTCTTTGAAAAGAAGCCCCGTTCTGTCCTCAAAAAAAATTATAATTGTATACCATGTATAATAATGTAAATACATTTAAATATATACCTCCATCTGCAAGGCAGCATTTGACTCAAACAAAGCTTGAACAGCAGCATTGAGATCCACTTGTTTCTAAAAAAGCAGGTATTTCAGAATATAAAAAGATGAACAAGAACATACAAAAATGCAGGTGGCAAATTCTTTGAGCACTGGAACAAGCAGTACATTTGAAGAGGATCCTGCTATTTTCACTTTCAGTAAAGCACTGTATTATAAGGTTAGGGCTGTTACAGAACTTACTCTTGGTCCTGGTGGTCCAGGTAGTCCCTGGAAAATGGGAAAAAACAGGTATTAGATGCTTCACATCTTTATATGGTGCAATCACAATGGAAGAATACAGGCAAAGTTTTTTAGACACTTACAGGTGGCCCAGGCTGGCCCTGATGTCCCTGAGGCCCCTAGAAGAAATAGAGATAGAATGCAACTGTTACACATTAAAATCTCTGGTTTTACATTTATGTATTTATTATGCCACAGAATGCCCCACTGTGTACAAGGGAGAAGGTGTAATACCAGCTGTGGTAAAGCTGTAGATTATTAGTTACTATTGTTAAAGCACCCTACTCTGTTAACATATGAATAGTCACGTTGGAATTGCTGTGTTGTCTGGTCCCTTGATTCTCTGATTACTTCCAATATGAAGGGAACATTAAAAGTCATAGAAAATATTAACAGATAATGTGCTATATATAACACTGGCACTGTGTATATGTTAACAATATAAGTACTAGAAGGGGTTAATAATCGTAAAGGCACTGTAAATAATATTATGTGTAGTTGCAAAAAACCTAACTGATCCACTTTAGTCCCTAAGTATGTGCCAGGCATTTATTGTTTTATTAGCAGTGTCAAATTTCAGCCAGAAAAAACGTGTTCATTGTTTCAAATCATGTTCATTGTTTTACAGTGATATGGCAGGCTTTCTTTATTCAAGAAATTATGCCCTTATTTTCTCATTGTAAGGGGCATCAACAGCTGCTTTTCCCTAGCTTACAGTGCCTACAATGCACATATCCTTAAATCCAAGTTTTAGGCTGCCTTAGGATTGAACATGGGCCCTTCCAATACAATAAACCCATCTGAATTATTCTTTCTTTAATCAGCTATTCACATTAAGATGGAATGGTTGTGAATATTTATTAATATGCAGTTACACTTGTGACTCTGTTAGATTCTTATCTTCAAGATCTATACACTCAAAGCTTCTAGGAGCTGTTGTAACATAAACAATGGCATTAACGATGACAAGGTAAAGAATAGGTGGCAGTGCCTTCAGAGGAGCAGAAGAGAAGGAATGAAAGGCATGGGCTAGATCTGCACCTTAAATTAGTAAAAATCTTTCAACACAGCTAAGTCAATTTAAGCAGAACATTCTTTTGTCAGTGCTGCTTGTACCAATTACTTGAGCACAATAAGCTGTTCCAGCAAAAGCCCTCAGACGTCACTATAGTCACGCTAGTACTAAATCTCTGCCAAAAGAGAAATAATCTTATGTGACATGGTCATGCTGACAAATATTGTGAAACTGATCTAGTCAAATAGGAATTAAGTTGTAACTCACTTGATACAGTAATAAGAAGTGTTTCTGCTGTGAAATTTCACAGCAAGCAAGATCTGTGTGTCACTTCATGCTGCAACTGCTGAACTTGTGCTGTGCTCGAGCTGCCAAAAGCAAGGGCAGCTGGAGATGGTTACAGAAAGGCTAGATTCAATCTAATATTAATTCATGTGTATTTAAAAAAAAGGATCTCAAACCAGATAGAAGCAATGTACCTAAGTCACTGAGGCTGCAAATTTATCAGTTCTTGGGAGAATATCACCTGCATTTCTTACTATCTCTGGACTTATTCCTAAGGCAGAGCATGTAGTAGTACCAGGGAATGCATCTACCAGGGGTCACAATGTGAAGTGTGTCTGCACATCACCCGCCCTGGCCATGCCAGAGGGGCTCAGGTGCTGGATTATGAAATGTGAAAAGTGGGGGCCATCATGTAATTCCAAGCACCAACTCTATGCAAGGCTATGTTGATAGACTGTAAATGGCTTTGAGACAAGATCCATGTCTTATATGTGTTCTTTGGAGACTAGAGGAAATTCGAAACTGAAGCAATTTCTGGATGTTTAGATAGATGGTTTTCTGATACATAAACAAAAAGATCTTAATAAGGTAAGATTCATGGATTGTAAATATTGTCAGCTTTTCAATTGATACATCCTCATCCTATTTATTTATGTTTCATCCTCTTACACCTATAGAAGGGACTGGAATCCATCTTTTAGGTAAATATTTAATGATTAACATCTTTATAAAATATGTCAATCATTAGTGTTGGAAAATGGAAATAAAATAACAAGTAATTTTAGCATATGTAGTGCTAGTAGTATGGAAATCCCTGTGGGTTCTGTGTAAAGTACCTAGCTTTCTTTCACCCTTCTGAGTTTGATCATTGCTCAGCTTGAAATTTTCTTTGAAATCCTATCACTATTAAATATGCATAAAAATATTGTTGTTATTCATTACTACAAAACTGATATGAGTTTACAAAGACAACATTGACTATTTTGGCATAGTTCCTCAGCTGTTGCAAATCAATTGGGTTTCACAGAGCCATACTGTTGTATGCCATCTGGGAAGGCTGACTCCACATTTAATTAATCAGATCGGGTGCTCAGATGCTGTTAGACTGCTCCAGGATACTTTCATAGTCTCATGTGAATATATTACTAGCCTGTCTGATCATGCTTGGTCAAATATGTTTAGTATAACATGAAAGAGAAAGTGTGAAAAAGAATCTCAAGAAACAAATTTGAGATTGTAAGGATGTACTTGTTTATCTTGGTTCAGGACTTGATTATGCAAATACCAAGTCAAGGAAAGGTACAAAGTCTTCAACAGTTTGTCCCTAAGTAACCACTGCTCTCTGATGAATAGATGTCCTTGTTCTGAATGCTGAGATTTAGACATTCCAATATATTTTTCAGATGACTGAATGCTTCAGTTAATGTTCTATGTTCTTGGCATGTGTCACCATTTTAAGACTCAAAAAGTCTTGGGACAAGAATAGTTCAAATTTATAGTGGTTTCTGAGATAGAATTGAATGTTTTAAAAATAAAAACCTTCACTGTTCCAATGTGTTTAAGGTATTTTGCAAAAGAAGAGTTTCATTTATCTTGATCCACTGTCTCCTTGCCAGCAAAACCCATGGGAAAAAAAAAAGGTAAATACTGAATGCTATTTGTTAACTATAGTGAACTACTTGGTGGAATATCACATTTCTTAAGTGCATTAAGACGTCAGAGAGCTATAGCAATTATCTTTACAAATCTTTAAAATATAACGATACTGCACAGAGTAGGGATTTTACCAATGTTCTTTCTGCTGCAGAGCAGAAAAAATAAGGCTAAATTACACTTTCCATGGACTAAATTAATTGCTAAATGTTTTACTGGAATGTACTGGATTACTTTTACAAATCTACTTAATCTAACCTTTGATCGCATTAGAATTTAAGTGAGAAAAGTGTAATTCCAGTTCATAAAAACAAAGGCAGGGACTAAACCAGTTAGTTTCAATGTGTTCTTTAATTCTTTAATCACTCCATTTGATTGAACAGAAGTTCAAAGGCCGAAATACCAATCTTTTTCTAATGCTGAGAGGCTCTGATTTTACATACAATGGTAAATATGCTTAACTTTGAAAGCATGAGCAATCCCAAGGACATTCATATTTTCCAAGATTTTAAAAATTCTTGAAGAGAGTATTTTTAACAAAAAATGTATGTTTCACTACTGACCTCAATAAGCATGATTTTACATTCCATATTTTTCTGGGGATAAAAGGACATTTCTTTCTAGTAATGAACACTGTAACCCCAACAGACTAAAAAACATAACTAAATAAACTACAAAAAGTTTAAAATCTATGTCAGTCTAGGAAGAATGCCAGTATAAATTTTAAAGCTACAAATTAAAGCTCAGAATACACAGTTGGATGAAAACAATTTTGTGTCCTTTGTATGTGAATGCAGTTGGAAAAACATTCTTCTTCTGAAGACAGCCTTACTGGATTAACTAATCTTAATGAATTCAATAACTTATTTAGGAAATAACTTCTTAAACACCAGCACCAATAAGGGAAACAGATGTTTCTTGTTCACCATTTTGGATGTTTTTTTAAGGATTACTTTTGGATTATTTTTAAAGTGTCACATTTTTAGCTCTATGCTGTCATAACAATTCGTATGAACAAACAGTAGAAAAAGACAGCTAAGATGGAAAACAGCACCACAAACTGGGAAACTAGTTTTCCTCTTATTCCGAGATAGCAATTGCCTCAAGAGCATTAGAATCAAAGAGGAGAGTTCTCCCAGACACAAACAAGAAGCTTCATTCCAAGCTTTCATTCTTTAAGACATTTTGAATATTTCTGATTTAATTTTCAAAACTTTTATAAGGCAGTTAGATTGAATTTTTTGGAGGCAGCTGCCAAATACAGTAAGTGAAATTAAATGATTTTAAGTGAGATGGGGTAAAAGGTAGGGTAAGAGTAACAGGAACAAGATCACATCTGCTAGCTCCTGGAAAAGGAGCTAATTATACAGGTCATAAAAGGTAATAGCACAGTTGTCAACTTTGTGTTCATATTTGCTATAAATATGATAACTTAATGACTTTTAACATAGCCATAATTAATTGGAGACTTTAGTGGCTCTAACACAAATTTAAAATTAAATCCAACATTCATGGATGCACAATGACTCTTGCTGAAAAATGAAAGACAGCAAATTCATAAGCTATCAGTGCTGCCCACAGTTCCTATGGTTGGAATACATTACATGGACACCCACTCCACAGGTCTAGGCTTCTCCTGAGCTTTTCCCTCTCTACACAAAGTGATACAGATCTGTGAATGTGTGCATGCATGCTGTGAGGCACTAGACCTTTGACAACAAATGTGCCACAAAATTTTCTTTTTAGATCTGAACATGGACAGATTTGGAGTATGTGACTGCTGTATGACATGGGGCTATACAGCCCAGCAGCTCACACCCACTGGGCATATCTACAGAAGTCAACTTGAACAACAAAAGGTCAGGCTTCTAACACGGGCTATCAGCTTTCTTGGCCAGTGCTCTCCAGGAGCACAGCACAATTGCCTGGCATTCAGAGCACACATGAGTACATTCAGCGTAACACAGGAATGGTTTTTACACAGCCAAAAAAAAATGAAAGCACAAAAGTTGTTTCATCTTACCATTTCACCCTTCGTGCCCTTTTCACCTCTCGGTCCCTGTAAGAAAGAGCAGCTGTTAATCCAATATGCTTTCTAGCTGCTAAGGACTGAAAAAAGCAGATTAAAATCCATGAGAATTATACCATTCACATGAAAAGTCCCATCTCATCTGTGGAAGTATTTGCAGCTCTGGGGGTTTAATTTTCCTGTACTACTAGAAAATGAAATTACTTGAGAACACCTTGTAATTCCTGTGGATATGTGGAAAGCTGTTTTCTTCACCTTGCAAATATGTTTACTCTCGGTAATTTTAATGGTGTTGTCCCTGTCCATCAGCTGTGTTTTCCACAATTTCATCCACATTCAACACATCAGTGCTTCACCATCTTTAGAATACAAAACTCAGTACTTTCCATCACTGAAGAAATCTATTCACCACATATATGTTTTTATTATGTTATTAGTTCTACTCTTATAACCAGATTAGAAACTGTTTTTCTATCTCTATTTTTGGCTAGTTTTGCACTTAAATTGTATTCCCAAGGATGGTAATGATCTTAAAATTCTTCTCTGGAAAAGTTTTTCATCTTGATGGCTGTACTTTATACCACTTAGAAGTAATCTTCAACTAACATGCTTTCTTAAGCATAATGGCAAATTCTTACATTCAATATGAAGTCTATTAAAAGCCTTCATACAAGTACACACAACTTTAAAGTTTTTCTCCTCAGTGCAACTGAAAAGAACGGAGCAAGACAAAGTACTGATTTTTCTGACAAGTGGAAAGTATTACAGAAGGGACATTCCCCTTCTTTCTTTTTCACTTGTAAATACTTGTATTTATTACTTTTATTGTATATTTGTTATTTTTATTATTATTTCAGTTTTTAGACATTCTTATTCACTCCCAGTCAAGTTGATCAAGCAGAGGAGCCTTCATGGTACAAAGAGCTTCTAAAACTGCTTTACATGATTGGGTGATCTGGAGACATGAGACACAGGGTTCTCTTGCAAAACAAATCTGGCTCTGGCACTGGGATCGTGACAAGAGATGGAAACACGGATTAGAGTAGACCTCCCCCAGTGCACGGAACCTGGGATGCATTGAAAGTTGTCAGAAAGGCCAAGATGATGTTTGAATTGTAACAGGGAACTCATCTGCACCTGGAACAGCCTTACAAGGGCTCATGGGCACTCCCAGAGTGTCTAGGGGAGCACTCTGGACAGTTCAGCCCACAACAGATAAAAAGTAAGCTATATTGAAACTTAGTGTGGATACTGTCTAGATATATCTCAGACCAAAGGCTGAGAAAGAATATCCAGGTGGTAATTACTATGTTCTGTTTTGTGCCTTGACTTACCCACTGCCCCTGTAGACATTGCTTCTGTACTCTGTACTTAGGCAGAAGACCATTGCAATTACTTTTTTGTCACTGTTTTTTGTAATTTTTTTCTTGTTTGTATTACAGAAGCTGGAGTCTCATACATTAGCTTACCAGCATGGTATAACAAGGAAGGCCCTGCTAGTTTCTGTTTGCAAGCAGGAAAAATAAGAAGGTTGCTAGTTGAAAAACAAGATGATTAAACAAAAGGGTAATGAAATAACCAAATTATGCAACAGTGAAGGGAAACTTACAGGCCTGCCAGTTGGGCCTGTTAGGCCTTCTTGACCAACAGGGCCAATATATCCCTGTAAACAAGCAAAGAATTTATTAGTCTACCACATTTCCAAAATAAAGAAAATCCTCATGACATGTCCTGATTTAAAGTTTCTCAGTACACAGACCTACCTAATATCCAAAAAATCATGGTGATACTCTCTAAATATTGAGTGCACATTGCAACAAAATCAATAAGGTAAGTATTTGAATAATTTGTAATAGTTGTGCTGGGAAAGCCCACACGCATTCTTTAATGTGAAAACTGATGCACTAAAACCAGTGCAAACCTATATATTTTGATTACAAAAGATCACTTTTGTTGAGCTACAACCAACTTTATCTTGAGCTGCACTACCGCCCACAAGTACTCTTGTAAGGCTGCCAGCAAATGATGATACAGAGCCACTTTTCTGTTCATTTTCACTGGACATGAGCAAACTGCTCGTGTCCAGTGTTTATCTTGTTTAGAAATGTTTAGAAAAATAAAGTAGCTTTTAGAAGAGTCCCCTAAAGCTGCTGTTCTGCATCTGGTTAACTGAACAAATTCAGTTCTGTGATGGCAAAAGCAGCAGTGAGAGAACATGTTGTAGCAAGGCCTTCCATGGTTCAACATTTCACACTCAATGCCACAAGCTGGTTGCTAAAGACATTTCCACATTTTTGTTGAGTAGCAAAGCAGAATGTCATGAAGAATGAGCTAGTGAAGGTTAGGAACATTTTAGATAAAAAGAAAATGTTCATTAAAATGATACTACCTATTAATCAGTAATGCCTGAGCACCACTGTCTTACTGCAGACAAAGTTTGATCCCTATTTGCTTTTGCTGTAGAACATAGTTAATCAATCAGCACTTTTGCCAGTAAGAAGAATGTTCAACTACAATAGACAAAGAAGTACCAGTCATAAAATTACTTGTGTAGATGGAATTACACTATGAGATCCACGCTTAGTCAGCAGAGCTTGTTTTTTTCTTTCAAGATTAAGGGCCCAGCTCTGTTTGTGTGTCTGTAAGCATGATGTAACCAGAGCAGTGTTGCAGTACAAGCAAAGGGCATCTAGACACTGACAGAAAGTTTGGTTAGAGGGTTCTGGCCTTGTTAATAAGAAAAAAAAAAAACATTACTCCCTAAGTTAAAAACGTGTGCCACTTGCAAACCATCCTAACAATCTCTTTCATGGAGTGAAACACTTACAACTTGGCCTGTTGGACCTTTCGGCCCCAGAATTCCAACTAAGCCAATGTCCCCTGCAGGACCCTGAAAATGCAAAGAAACAATTTAATCAAACTTGGACATTAACTATTCACTCATTTCAAACTCTTGTAATCAGTGAAAGTAAGATAATTTCTAAGAGCAGTGACAGTGAAAGTACAAAGTGCACTGACCCAGAATGCTTGACCTTAGACAGGGAGTACACAGTTCTGCCTACCATGTTCCAACAGTTCAGAGATATTTTAAATAAATTATTGTTAATGCTGATTTATTCTAAGCTTTCATAATGTTCTCACTCTGTAAATAGCTTATGATCAAAGAGAAAAGAATAAGAACATACTTTTGGACCTGGGAATCCTTGAAACCCCATTAAACCTTGATCTCCATCTTCTCCCTGTAATAGGAGCAGGTATCCTTACTATTCGTTCACATTGGTGACTCTTAGACTACTTGTTTTGCATCAACCATTGTGATTACATACAGTCTGTCCTTTCAGTCCTGTGTCTCCTGCTGGTCCTTGGTCACCCTGTGATCCTGGAAGGCCTCTTTTGCCTCGCTTTCCTGGATGACCTAGAAGCCCTCTCTCACCCTGTCAGCAAGAAGAAAATGTATCTTTTATTACACTTATGGAAGTCATAGATGTAAATATAGGCTTTCTGTTAGAAGTGTGGAACACGCTTTCTCTCTAAGAAATAGACTTATTCCATTCATTTTATTTCCCTCAGGAAAATAATTAAACATACACTAAAATGCAAATATGACTTGACTGCTCCTTGACTTGGAAACATAAAAACCATACATGTTGGGTCAATTCTAGAATGGTATCTCCCAGTGTAAGCACTAAAATTCACAAGATGAAATACAGGACAGGTTAAAAGTAAATTTTAAAAATAATCCTCTGAGCATGACATGCTGTACTTATCAAACTCCCAGCTGTTACACTAAAAATCTACATTGATTCAAATGGAAACTAGACAAGTTCCTGCAACACAAATCCTCTGAGGATTATCAAACACATAGAAGTCACATCTAGTTCAGAAGGTCACTGAGCTGCAATAAAGGCTGTGAATATACAGGTTTCATGGTTTTTGCTTATGCTGTTTCCCAGGTTTTACCTTTGTGTTTTAACAAACGCAGTCTTTTGGCTTGACTCAGTATGTGCAATTTTAATGCTTATTCTGTGCTATATGTGGCAACAGTTTTCCCTCAACTCATCTATTCCCTGCCTTTTTTAGATTGCAGGCACTTCTGAGCAGGAGCTACCTCCTACTGCTCCTTGTCTAGGCAAAGGAGTAAAATTCAGACTGCGAGTGCTGGTAATAAACACTACAAATAATGAATAAAGTTTATACTAAAATATATTAATGAAAAGATATGAAGTCAGTATTTCCAGTTTCCAAATAACTTAAGGTTTTAATTAATGGCATACCAATAAAATCTCACAAAGAAAATGAGTTTAGATAAAATCATGATTTTAGATTAAAAAAAATCTATTCTAAATAAAGAAAATTCTATTCTAAATAAAGAAAATTCTATTCTAAATGAAGAAAATTATCTGTAATGTTTCTATCATTTTCTTGTTTTGAACCTGAAATTAATATGAGGATATGCTGATATCAAGTATCTGGAATTGCCTGGAAAATGGAGCACACTCAGATTTCTTTCTTTCTAATAGGGCTGAACAAAAACAACTTAAGTTCTGTGATAAATGGACATCCCAGCTCCAAACCTGGGACTTAGGCTTGAAGTTATGGTAATTCTCTTGTGTTAGTTTGCTTAGATATTAAAATCATCCCAACTGTTCTAGTAGCTACAGAAATTTGGAAATAAAAGTCGGAAAATATCTGACCCTAAAGCTGGAATGAATAAATACAAAGTTTTTTGATGGCTTTTGGAGCTGGGAATAGCATTCAGATGGAGAAGATTTATATATTTTCAAATTACAGTTTATAGAAAGGAGATAAACACAACTTGTAGTTTTACCCTTCAAATAGGACTTGATGTCTATTACTCACATGATTAACAGTAGTGTGGTGGTTCTGTAGCCACTAAATCAGTATGAAGAATAAAGCAATATCAGCAAAACTGTACTTAACAAGATCCCATGTATGTACCTTTAGTCCAGGTGCTCCCATGGGCCCTGGCATGCCTGACAGTCCCTTGGGACCTTGAGCTCCAGGATAACCTGCTAGACCTGGTAAGCCTGAGTTTCCTTTATTGCCCTTAACAAATTGAAAATAATGGATTACAAGCAGAACAACCAAGCATATTTTTGCATTGTATGCTGAAACAGGCAAATAACATAAAATCAGTCAAAACTACTTAATGCTTTCTGTATATATGGACACACACTCACAGTACATCAAAATATCTAGAAAGACAATGATCAGCAGTATCATCTGGATTTCTGCCAATATTCCAAAAATAAAAGGCTGAAAATAGGTTGAACTTCACATTATTAATTTTTCAAGAAGTAACTCCACCTGAAACAAAATGAGACTACCGTCCCAAAGGAATAGTCAAAATTCAACCTGTGTATTTATAAGGATCAGGCATATTGATAATTCTGTATGGCTGTGTACACTCTATAAAGATTCACACACAATAACATTTCCACGTGAAAAAAGATTAGAAAATTTGTTATGAAAATGTATGAGAACATCAACCTATAAACAAAAGCAAATATTTTAAATGAAAAAGCATGTTACTGAGTACATGGAGTTAAGCCACTTTTGACATGCTAAAAAATACAAAATGGAAATTTGCTACCATCCAAATGAATATTTCTGTGATGTAATTCAATACAAATATATGCATATATAAATTTTCCTTATGATAAATCCTTATAAATCTTCCCTATGACATTCGGCTAAGCACTCACAGAAATAAAAGGGTTGTATAAAACATGTTTTTTATATTAAATGTGATTTTCTGGGCTTTTGAATATGGGGCTGTGACTTATAGATTGATGGAATGATGAACGTACATAGCAAAAGTTCTGCTCTTTTTATTCATTGTGGTAAAAATCAGTTATAAGCCTCTCTTTATTACAAATTGTAATGGGGTAATGGAGTTCTCTTTACTATGATTGTATGACATTTTCAGTGGAAAGGCAAAAATGTAAAAATTCTTTGGGGTGATACTTCTAAATCCGGCTCCAAAGAATTTAAAAGAACTTAGAAGAGGTTCATGATCTAAGATTGGAGAGGCTTGAGTAGGGTGCACCTGCCCCCTATGGGTAACTTGTTAAATTTTCTTTGTTCAACCAGATTGGAAATTTATACCTGAAACAACAGTGCCTCATCTGACACCTTGATTAATTCCTAACACCAAATCTAACTTGGCAACCTTTTATAACTATTACTGGTTCATCTGAGTACAACTACTGAGAAATTCATACTTGAATTCAAAGCGATCAGACTTTTAATGATGAGAACTACTCAAAGCATCTTCTCCCCCTCACTGGAGAGACTAATTGAAGAGCTGTGTCACTGCTGCCAGAGGCAGCAGGTCACCACCTTTGGCCCACAGCAAAGACCAGCCAGGCAAAACACCTGTTTCTAAGAATGCTTCCAGATATCTCAGATACTTAACACTGTTTTTCACCTGTTTTGGGCAAAGCTTAAGAATTACTTAGGTAGAGAGGCATAGGTTACAACAAAGTCAATAAGAAAAATGTGGGGTTATCTCAGACCCTAAGAGGAAACAGGCTCTGTTGGGATCTATGGCTCATTTTTGGGAACAGAATTGTGCAGCCTCTCTGACTAAGAAATCACTTTCACTAGCTGTAGTTACTAGCATCATATACCAATGAAATAGTTCTCACAGCACTCTTCCCTTATGATAATTTTGTATCTTGGCTGGAATATCAGGAGCAAAAGAGAAAGAAAACAAAAATGGGTCTAATTTTCCAGAAATTCAGGGAACTGAGAATGGTCCTTTCTTCTTGAATACCTTAACCCTAGAAAAATCTGTAATGCAACATGACATAGAGGAAATGTGGAAAGCAACTTACCTTAGGGCCAGGCTCCCCTGACAGCCCAGTCTTGCCAGGGTTCCCAGGAATGCCTTCGGGTCCAGGGTACCCAACTGCTCCTTTCTGCCCTGGTGGCCCTGGTTTTCCCTTGAAAAAAAAATTCAGATTAAATTATAGCACTCTTGGCTCCCTTCATCTTCACTCTCCCATAATTAGATTTCAGTCATAGTGTTTCCTAAACCCTACATAACAACATAGGTTTAATCTTAGACTTGCTCTGTCATGGGATCTGAGCAACTTCAGCTGAAATCATGGGACTGACCCCTTTGTGTGCCAGGCCTGGAAGATGCCTGAGAGTGTTGATTCTTAAACTAAAGTGAGGAAACCTGACAAAGTCATCTATTTATCCCTGAAAAAAACCACAACCGTATACCTTTTCAGCCTTTATTTTACTAAATTGTCAGTACTGGACTTTCACAAATCTATGTTCAAATTTGAATATATCAAAAATACAAATTTATAATATGGCAAGTTTCTGGTAACTGTTGCTATACTTGCACAAACAGGCCTCATGTCACATCCAGGAGAGGAGCGCTGATTTCTTTCCTTAAAGTTATTTCCCTTTAGACTGACATACACTATCTTAAAAGGTTTGGAGTTTTGCACTAATCTCTCTGTAAATGCCATTTGTCAGAAACATAAAATATTCTGACTACAACCCATTTTGTCTGAAAAAGTATAGGTAACAACAGCCATATATAATGTAAGTAGTGTGCTATCCCAATCTTATTTCTATCTTTTGGTTGCTTAAGTATCTTGCATTTGGAATGTGCTTTGAAACTTCCTCAAGTTCTAGTTTTATTGTCTTCTCCTCACTTCTCTGTATGTTTTGCTTTCCTTGTTTTCTGTTGTCTGCTGAATGATCCCTGCAGTCCTCCAGAGGAAAATGCCAAGTATTTACATAGGACACACAGTTCCTTGTCCTCTAAAGGCTTCTCTTGCACTCTGCCCAGCAGGTACAAGTTCTGTGCAATAGCTGCATTTCTCCAGTTACTGACAATGTTTTGATGTGAGGTAGTAAAAGTTATTTACAATATGTGCTTGTGTGGTATTATTTATTAGGGGACCAAAATAACCTTGATGCATTTTGTTCTTCCTTATGCTTACAGAACACCTACTGCTTCCTGCTCTGTCTTCTCCCTCAGGGAGAAAGTGATGCAAGTCAGCTTCTTTACAGTAACTCAAGAAAAAACTTTAAAAATTTCAGCTCAGGGCAAGCAAGAAAAATAAATAAACCTCAAGGCATCTACCACATGTTTCCATCACAGACATATGGATCCAAGCTTCTGCAGGCTGCAGCGGATCAAAGAACTGATGGGGTCAGAAGTAAATACAAGTACAGCTCTGTGCAATATAATGTGATAACTTCCAAATGGACTCCAAAATTGATCGAATTAAATAACTTTACAAGTGGTAAGGACCTTAGGTTGTTAGTTGCACGTCACTTCCATATGCTGAGTAACTGAATATAATTCAGAATAATTTAACAACATTTCAATAATTATTAATATTCAAAAATGACAGGGGTTCCTTTATACTTCCTGGATAATGAGAAAGTTCTTTAGAGTGAACACAAGACTTTCTGGTACCACTGGCATGATTCAATTTTGGTTTTATTAGTTAGTATTTTCTTCTTTTATAATGCGAAGACAGGCTGTAGAATTTTGTTACTTACAGGAATTCCAGGTTTGCCTGCCTGACCTGCTGCTCCTTTCTTCCCTGTAGGTCCCTAGAAGTTACAAATACTTGTGAATTGACAAATACCTTAAACTCAATCCCCTAAATAGAGTGGAGGATTGTTCCCCTCTAGTATTCATGCTCACATTGCCTGGCTTTAGACCAGATTATTCACATTTCAGGAGACAGCAGCAAGTTTTTCAAATAAAAGCAAATAACTTCTTTGGCAGAATTGTGTATGTTTTTCCCTTTTGTGAATCAGTTTTTAAAACCTTTCCAACAAATAAGCATAAAGTATTTTTCATCATTAATCTGGCAATTTTTCCTGTGTCAGCCATCCCTCTGTGAGGAAATACACTTTTACAGAATTTCCTGTACCCTCCAAAAGGGAAGTCATGAAAAGTAGGCAATGTAAATGCACTGAATGTCTGTGGAAGAGAATACTAGAAAACAGTAGTGCCACATATCACAGATGTGAACATTTGTTTTGATCTAAGATCTACACAAAAGATAAAATTTACTTAAAACCAGGCTTTTTCTCATCTTCACTGATCTAGAAATCAGTAGTCTTAGAAAACTGAGAGATACTGAGCAGGTAACATTCCTGTAAGTGGTTTAGTGACACAGAAGGTCAAGCACCAAGGAAGAAAAGTTCAGAATGAGTCAAAAGCTTCTCAGAGAGTTTTGTTATAGGGTAGTCTCCACAGAATTTAAAGATCTATGGGTTTAATTTTATCACACCTCTAAAAGATGCAACCACTGAAGAACAGTGACAAGAATAACAAGCAGAGAAAAGTTTCCAAGATTTTCCAGACAAATTATTTCAAACACTGTTCTTAAAGCAAAAGTTATGCTATAACTACCATGCTGCAATATGACACAACATGCAAAGAAGTGAAAAATCTTGGGTAATTATAAGTGTAAATGTTTTATAATTATGCAAATATGATAAAACCAGCTAAATGTTGCTCTATTGCTCAGTTCAATGCCTTTTTTTGTTAAGAATGGTATAAAAAAGTCCTCCAATCAGAACTGGAATGTGCATATTCAAATAACTTAATATTGTTTTCATTAAAATTTCTGGATGCATATAAAGTAAAGCCAGATGATTCAGCATTG
Organism: Dasyornis broadbenti; assembly: GCA_013397935.1. Lineage (NCBI taxonomy): Eukaryota > Metazoa > Chordata > Aves > Passeriformes > Dasyornithidae > Dasyornis > Dasyornis broadbenti. Next base: position 1,535,408 of record VZRN01005936.1, on the reverse strand, counting down.
CAGTTTATGGGATTAGCTCTGCAAGGTTTCCTATAGCAGCACCAGCAATGACACTGGACTTATGACTATATGAATGTTTTCACTACTAACATTTTTGTGGAAACCTTTAAGCTCTTATGAGTTACTCCACACTGGGTATTGGTACTACATTTGTAAATGGCAGTATTAATCTGAGGGGCATTTCATTTGCAAGACAAAGAAAACGTTCTCCAAGAGGAATTGTTGATTTTATCGTGTGATATGAGTAGTTTTTCAAAGGCAGTATGTTCGAGTTACAGCTAGACTACATGCTGACAACATCTCCACATCATATTTATTTTCTGTTGCTCCCCGGTTCTAGGTTACTACAGATTCTTGCACTTAACGTACAAAATTTTGAAACTCTAACAGAGCTGCTCTATGGAACTTCTCAGACAAAATCTCTCATTTAAATTACATGGTAATTGGTATTGTAAGAAATCTTTTGCCTAAATCTTTTGAAATCTCAAAAGCCAATGACATTCAGTGCATGGGAGAATATAAATACTTTTGGCAATTTTTAACACAAAGATGAACTAATATTTCTGAAGGGAAAGATTTAGTCTTTGATCTTTGTCATGACTTGCTTTGTCATTATTGCTCTAGTATTCTGTAGCAAATTCCTTATTGCTAGGTCTCTGAAAACTCAGTGCAGTGCAGTACCAGGAGGCTTCATTTACAGATGAGAGAAGTAAAATCCCAGTTGCCTTTCAGAGTTACTTTGCCACAAGGAGCTCCATTTTAGGGGATAACTGAATTTGACTCATATGTTTCCAAAAGAGCCTTTCATAATGCTTTATATCACTCCAAAGTAAAACTATTTACCTATCAAATAACATGTATTTACTAACTCAGATCATTATGCAATTTTCCATTTTATTTTTTTTTTTTTTTTTCCCTGCAAGAATGAAAAGGAAACCGAAACACCCAGTTTTAGCCATGCAGAACAGTTTTCCAAGGATAGTCAGTGAACAACAAAACCCTGCAAATTCCAATTAAGTGCAGTTTTGTTTTACTTTCTTCTACTTACTTCTGAACCTCTTTCTCCTTTTGGTCCTTGCTCTCCCAATTCACCTGGCTCTCCCTTTGAAAGGAACATACATTAAATAAATGAAAAGAGTAATTTGAATGCAGACGAAAACATATTTCCAACAGTCAATAGTGAAATCTCACTTGTTTGAAACACTTACTGGAGACCCTTGTTGTCCAATAGGTCCTCTAAGCCCTGGAAGACCTACATGACCCTGGGAAGAAGAAAATATAACATTGCAGGTAACTCAGGCTGCCATGCTCAGTAAGCTACAGGCTTCCTTGTAAAGCCTGTCTTGGGAGGTGCTGAGTGGACCCAAGACTCACTGACATGACCTAGATAAAGTATGGTCAGATCTCCAAGATCAAACTCTATGGAGCTCTTATTCTTTACCTTCTCTACTCCAAGCTGTAAGTGGGAATTACATACTGTTTAAACATTTCTGCACTTCTGTAAGCACAGATTTGGTTCATTCATTTATTACTATGTTTATCTGTATGATCTGTGTAACTTGAGTATTCCATGTCAAGGACTGTCTCTCTTGTATTTCAGCAAACAGCATCAGTGATAAGCATGACTTACCATCCAATTTTATACACTGAAAGACTGAGTATAATTCATGAATAATCATTAGGATTAGATTTACGATACATAGTGCTTAAATTTCAGAGAAAAATGTTAACTAAATCAGTAGTACAGAAACACAGAAGTGTTGAAGTTGAAAGGGACCTTTTGAGATCATCTATGGAACCCTCTTTCTCAAGCAAGGCCAGCTAGAAAGACTGTCCAGGGCCATGTCTAGTCAAGTTTTCAGTATTTCCACAGATAGAGACTCCACAACCTCTCTGTGCAGCCTGTTCTGGTGCTCAGTCATCCATCCTCACAGTAAAAAAAGCCATTTCAAAAGGAATTCCATGTGTTTCAGTTTTTGCCCTTTGCCTCATGTCCTGTCACTGGACACTATTGAGACAAGTCTGTCTACTTCATCTTAATTTCCTCCCATCAGGTGTTTATAAACACTAAGGTCACTGGTGTCTTCTCCAGTTGAGGAGCTGCAGCTTGCATGTCCCCATATGAAAGAAGCTCTGATGTGTTCTAAGAGTGCATCAGTGCAGTGGGCACCAGCACATGCATCTCTGCACACTTGTGAGGGAAGATGACACCTGTATGCATGGTTCAACGTGTATCCATGTTCAACTAAAAAGACTAAAACTACAGAAGTATTACCTTGTAGCCCTCATCACCAGGTTCTCCTCTATCTCCACGTTCACCACTTTGACCCTAGACAGCAAACCAAAGAGCAAAATGCAACAGCTGAACTGAAATAATGCTGTAGTGAAATGTGAACAGAAAGCTGGGATTTCTCTCAAAACAGACTAACCACTGAGATGGAACTGAGGAATAACAACATTAAGGTTAGCCTGGCTAAAGGAATAAACATGATTTTTTTCAGAATGCATTGCAGTCAGACAGTAGCCACAGTCTAAAATTTTTTGTAAGTGAAGACTAGAAGCTAAAAGATAAATCTTACATAGGGCTTTATGAAACAGGAGGGAAGACTGACCTCAGTGGAACTTCTCCAGATTTATACTCATATATAAGTTATATATATATATATATGATATCTGAATTTAAAATCTGAATGGACAAATGAAGTGACTCTGATTTCAAGACACGCAAGGAAAACTCTCTTATGTCTTCTGTAAGGCAGCTCATTGAAAATTGGATTATTTTCTGGAATGACTTGCCGTACTCAAAGTCTACTTTAATTTTGCAATTTGTCCTAATAATTTTGACAGGTTCAGAAATGCTGCAGTGATACACCCCACGTATGAATTCAATACAAAAATGGTTACAAAATGCAGTTCTTTAAATCAGCTAAATTGGTTTGTAGTGATAAGGAAATAAGTCAAAACATATTTTTGATTAATAAAGCAATTAGGTATAACTCAGGGTAAACAGAGAGGTAAACAAATGTGCTGATCTAAACACAGACTAATGGCATTAGTGTAATTAAATAGAAGGCACAGATGTTTAAGCAGGAAAGAGCACACAACGACATTTTCAGAGAGAGAATACTCATTAAAGGACCACCATTCTATATTTTTGTACTGACTCCTGAGACAATGATATAAAGCTTCAGAAAGAACTGCATTCGCTCTTGTCTTGAGATGCACTAGTGTAATTTTTTTGAGAAAAAAAGACCTACTGGTTCACCTATGGGCCCAGGTGGTCCAGGGACTGTATTGTCTTCGCCTGGGTAACCCTAAACCAAAGATAAGTATTAAAAAATGTTAACTTGGAAGTTCAACCTCGTCTGCTGTGCACACAAGTTCAAATGCTAATAAAAAGCAGAGAACCCATTGCATAGATGATAAAAGTGACTAAAATGCTTATGGTTTTAATACAATGAATATAGTAGTTCCATTTTAACATTCATCTAAATGTCCCAAAGACATTTAGGACTAAAAGAAGCTAAATATTTGCTCTCTTCTCAAAGGCAGCTATGAGAATAAAAAAGATTATTTGAACAATTTCCATGTAATCATGTCTTTATTTAATGAAAAAAAGGATAAACAGGATATTTGACAAGGGTAAAAAAGGAAAATTTCTTCTGCTATTTTGAGAAAAATACTTAATATAGAGAAAAACAATTGTACAGAAGACTCCAACATGAAGCCCGAAACCTATTAAAATTTAAATATGAAACAACTGCCATCGAAGTTAATAAACAAAAAATTATCTATTCCAGATGACACCTAGCAGTTTAAATGCAAAGAGCATCACATCATAAACATGATTAAGGACTTCTAAAGTGTGTCAAAGTGCTTTTTCAGAAGTGACCAATCAACCTAGACACCCAGCTCCCAACAAATTAGTTTTCAGTTATTGTTTCTTAAATCATATCAAAACCTATTTATAACATCAACCACTAAATGCCTATTCACAGTATTTGTTGCAAAAATCTCTCTAGTTTGTATTTCTCTCTCAAGGGCAATGCCAATCCAATCTTCATGAAGAGAATCCATGTACCTGCGTGGGGTCACAGATGTTTAAGTCAGTACACAAATCTGTTTTCAGGATTTGAGACTTGAGAGAACAACAGCAAATTTGACACTAAAATAGCAGTACTGAGGCTACATCCTGTCCCTAACATTTTATATTAACCACAGACATTTGTCCATCCTAGTTGGACTTTCAGGCAAATCTGTGGGTGTACTCACAGACTCAGAGTTAAGTAAATATTTAGCTGGTTCTGCACTGATTATTTTTGTCAGCACTACTCGCTAAGGGCAGTGCTGCTATCTGATACAAAGGACTGTGTTCCATACAATGGGTACTTTGTGTTTTAAAACCTCAAACGTTTTAACAGTTTAATTTGGGACTCCATCTCCCAATGATCCATTTCCTCACTTTGAATTTCTTTCATAGTCTCTGACAATATTAACAAATACTGCAAACAGTGGCTTTTGCTGTTTGCTGTGGAAAACAGTGGGTGTGCAGTAACATTTCCTCCCTTTATAATTTCACAAAACACGACAGCAAAATCCATGTTCATACCTTTTCTCCTTTGGGGCCTGGGGGCCCTGAGGGCCCTGGAGGACCCTGATGACCCTAAAGAAGCAAACCAAACACAAATTAGTTTAAAACAAATAACTAAAGAAATAATTAATTCCAAAATTTCTTGTAGCTACTTGCTACATTTTTCTTTTCTGCTTGCTAATTATTCTAAATCATGTTATGACAACAAAATCAATGGTAGAAAATGGACTGTGTGCAGGAAAAGCTCTATGCACAATGAGAAACCACAGGGTCTGGCAGGGCTTAGTGCAGGCAGTGGGAGCTGGGCTGGTTCTTGCTTGAGAGTTAGGGTCACTGATGGGTATTTGTGTCTGGAAAGAGACAGTGCTCTGTAAGAGCATCACTCAGTCCATCTGTGATGGTTTTCACAGCTATATTTCATTGAAAGCCACAATATCTTTATGTCCTTTGACTAACCTCATTCAATCCATTTCTGTTACTGAAATGGAAACTGCATGGCCAGGCAGTAAGCAGAGGTGGCGGTGTTTGCTGAACTCTCTTTATAATGAATAGCTATAGTAGTTTTATAGGAACTTTATTCAGAAGGGGTGAGATACATTGGATAAGCAAGGGTTTAAAATTTGTGGTAAATCCCCCCTGCTAACGAACTCACAAAAACCAGCCATCCTTGCTTAAGGCTAATATTTCTGAGTAGGCAAACACATAATATAAACATACGTGAGTATCTGGCCTTCCTGAAAATATTTGTGTAGTCTAGATACAGATCCCTAAGATATTTGAAATTAGAGTGCCACAGACTTACTTTGGGATGTACGTGTACATGAATTCGGTAAAAAACATACCCCATAACCTGGAATTCCTGGTTCTCCTTCAGGTCCCATTCCTCCCAGGTGTCCCTGTTAAATGCAGTAACCAGTGAGAGAAAAAAGGACTCCTTTGTAAAATATTACAACAATGCCTACTTTATAAAATCAGCACTTGGAAGAATCTTGAAATATTGACACGTGACACCACAGACAACTTGCTTGTTGGTCCAGCTTCATTTATTAAAGAATGCTGGGCTTTTCTCTCTACTGTGGAAAACATGGTCAATGTTTTCAGTCCTAACCTTATAATCTTTGTGCATAAAGGATCTGAGCTTTGAGAGGTGTGGAAGAACTCTCTCTATAAGTGCTAGTATGCCAAGAGAAGTAGGGGGTGGTTATCACCTTACAAAGTTGAGTCCTTCTCTTAAAAATATTGGCCAGGAGACAGTAAGCTTTGCTTCCGTACTTCATGTGTTGAGGAACACACTGCTGCATTTAGCAGCCATGGGATTGGACTGGACCACTGAGACAGGCACGCTGCCTCCCTGGAGTGGAGCCTGGATGCTTCTGTGCATCTGTCACACAGTATGGGGCAAGCTTGGGGAGCTTACTATGAAAGGAGCTAAAAGTTAATGGAAATAGACTTAATTCAGCTATCTTTGGTTCAGATTCTTATTTGATAGGAGTAGTAGTCTTCATCTGAAATGCTTTGTTTCAGCCATGGCTAAGGCTTATTATAGTAAACCCTTTGATTTTTATTCTTGGAACTGGAAAGGTTTAATAAACATCCATAGCAGTGAGGTTATATGAGTATGGGACATGACTATTGCATGGTGTGCTCTGCCATCCCACTCCCCTAATTGTCAGATGACCAAATGCGTGAGATGGCTCCTTCCAGATCCATGCCCCAGCTTTCTGTCTGGAAAGGTGAATGGGTCTTGTTCTGATGCTGAAAGGCCTCTGAGCTCTTAGCTAAGCATGTTTTGTACTAACCACAGGACCTCGAGTTCCTCTTGCACCTTTGGGACCAATTTTTCCAGGTTGGCCAGAATCACCAGCAGGTCCAGCTTCTCCTGGAGGGCCAAGCTGCCCCTTTTCCCCCTGTTGGTGTTATTGTATTATAAATAGTAAGAGATTAGCACTAAGTTTTAAAATGCAGTTTGTACTTAATCAAATTGTGTAACAGCATTGTTTAATAGGTATGACATTTACTGTATGTCATTTACTGTAGTTATTAGAATGTCTGAGCCCAGAAATCTGCAGTATAAAGAAGTCTCTGCTAAAGCCTTCCTATTACTTTTTTGTTTTGTTTTAACCAAAGCTTAATGTTTTTTAATAGAAGCAGAAACTGTTCCGAGTTGCAAAAGCACATCCTTATACAAATTTAAATTTCCTAAGATCTTGAATGTTATTGAGTGCAGAATGATGACAATTCTAATTGCTATGGCTAACAAGAAAAAAATTGGCTTGAAGCATGACACAAAACAGGGATAGTTTTGGTTCAATGGAATTTTGTAATGTAAATTTGAGTTTCAGATAAAAGGGAACTGGCAAAGATGAAAAATACTACCTTCTTTCCTAAACGGCCCCTCTGACCTGGATTTCCTGGTGTGCCTTCAGTGCCCTATAGATTTATTAGAGAGAGAAAAAGAAATGATTGAGAAAGGCCTGGAAACGTTTAACCTGTGCTTCAAACTGCAAAACTAAGTAGGCTTTTGTAAAGCAAAGAGGTGGGAGGAAATATGTCATTAACTGTGTCTGTGAGCAGGTTAGTAGGATTGTTTCAGTTATAGCACAAACAAGTGGGCAAACATCAGGGATTATTTATCAAAGTAGTGGAAATGCACTGAAAATAGGGGGGGAAAAGCCCCAATAAATCTTGTCCACACAGAAAATACTACTTTACAGATTTGTGAAGCTTATCTATTGCTTTGTAAGCTACTGTTTAAGGAAAATCTAATATTGCTCTCACCCCCAATGAAACACTCAGACAATTGGCTATAGGAAAACGATTTCCATGTTTAGAATAGGATATTATGATCTGTCTGCACCCCTTGATGGAGATCAAACCAAAACTGTGATGTGAATGCTCCCAAATGCCAGGGAGGATGAGTGGACAAGGAGGCAGCTCAGCAGCTGCCTTTGGAACGTGTAGAACAGAAACGTGAAAAATCCCTCCCTAACCACATCCTCCCAAAAATTGAATTGCCAGACCTGCCTGTCTCACTGAGGCACAGAAGCACTGCTAATGTTGTTCATTGTACACAAGCATAATTACATACAGTGCAGATATGCCAGGATTGAGCTGTTTTACAGTAATTTCAATGTATGAAACTTTTGATCTTCCCCAGAAGAACCAATTCAAAATGGAGAGTCAGAGAAACAAAGAAACAAAACTTGTTCTGCAGCACATTAAGGGTGCCAACAACTAAAAGAACACTTTTATTCTTTCCCTAGAAAAGTAGTTCACTGTGAAAAATCCAGGACTAAAACCAGCAGAATATCACACTGATGCTTAGAGGACAGAGTAGACAGTGCCCATAGCCATGAACAGCTGGTGCTCCACCTAATGTTTTCTCAAAACTCCACCATCAAATAAAACCTACACAGAAGACAGCCAGAGGACTGCAAATGAGAACATCATGATTTTTGGTAAGGGAATCTGATGTCTGACTTGAGGCTACAATACTTGCTTTGGAAACTGTGCTCCAAAATATTAGTTCTCGTTAAGAAGTTGCATACAGCTTCACAGATAGATTTTAGCTGCTAGGAGTGATGCCAGAACGAACAGACAAACTGATCTAACAATGCTGACTGTGAATTCAAATGTTTGTCTACTATTTGACCTATGTATGCTTGCTGCCTTGTTGTTTGGAGAGATCTGAAGTGAGAGGCTCCAGGTTGTGGTATGTGTGTGGATGACGTGGTGAGGAATCACTATTTGTCAAGAGGTCACATATTTAAGATAGGAAAAGCATTTGTCTCCTCTCTCTACCAATCCTGAACCACACTGGAAGCTTATTTAAATATGGTCATCTCTAATTGCATAGAAAATCAGAAAAATCAAAAATAAATAAAGAAATAAAATTAAAATTTATTTACTAAAAGCAAATGAACAAGAAGTCCATTTCAACCTGAAAACACTTACAGGAATGCCCATTATGCCAGGTTCACCAGGGGGCCCAGCAATTCCTGGTAATCCCATCTCTCCTTTTTCACCACCTTCTCCAACAAGACCCTGGTCTCCAGGGTCTCCCTAAAACATAGTAAAAAAACCCCAAAACTTTAGTCAAGCTGCTGCTACAGAATTACTTGTTCATAAATAAAGTGAACTCTGATCTCTGAGTTTGGAAAAAAGCACACTAGAACCGATGTGAATCTTGCTGGTCAAATTCAGATCTGCCTCTATCTCATTCATGTACTCCTACAGCCACATATTGCCTCATCCATCACCAAGTATCTGAGGTTGTCCTCTATGACATCCCCTGTCCCAGCACCTGCCACAGTCCCCAGCGCACACTAATCCAATTCAGGGAGCAGAAAAACCTTGTGTTTGCTTTCTCCGGCACTTTAGTTGCCACAGACAAAAGCTGCACTCAGTTCTCCAGCTTGCATTTCTTTGTCAAGCCATTCAACTTGGCAGTCCTTGAAAGGTAGATATGTACCTAAAAGGTACAAGAAAGCCTATACTATACAGGACCGCCTATGTTAAAACTAAGTGCACTCAGCTGGGCTCTGTTGATCTGGTGTTGACCTAGGATAAAATAGATTTGGATCCTTAAGCTAATATGAGTGCTTTACATCTGCTACAAAAACTTAATGTACCTTTGGGCCATCTTTCCCTTGAACACCATCTTCTCCTGGAGGTCCTGGTTCACCCTTATAAAAAGAAATATTGGAAAACAAAGTTATTGCTAAATTTCTTGACAGAGATGTATTGTTTTGGAAAAACTCACACTAGTTTTATACATGCTTATTGTCTTTTGGACAACTTTTATGTTGCTGTTACAGTTTATTTATCTTCAGTGTCACAGGCCATGAATATCCAACACAAGACAAAAGATGATCAGCATTAGGAAAATGAGGCAACACTATGTCCATATAATGCAGGAGATTTAGACAGTGGCACTGAGATTGTTTGAGTTCAGAGTATATAACATGTAATTACAATAACCTCAAAAATATACCTATTCTATCCTGAAACTTCCATTTTTATGTGGATAATTACTACATTGGTATGTTTACAAACTTACTTTAGGGCCATGAAAAACTTATCATTTATCATCAAAAATATTTCAACATTATAATCACAGAATCAAGCAGAATCATCAGGGTTGAAAGAAAACTTCAAGACCATCTAGTCCAACTGTCAGCCCAGCACCACCATAACCATATTCCCAAGTGCCACACCCAGATGCCTCTCAGACACTTCAGACTCTCAGACCAGGGAGGTGGTGGACAGTGACTCCACCATCTCCCTGGGCAACATATTCCAATGCCTAACCATTCCTTCAGTGAAAATTTTATTTCTAATACCCAGTCTGAACCTCTCCTGCCACAACTTAAGGCCATTCATTCTAACACTTGTTACCTGGCAGAAGAGACTGACTCCCACCTCACTACAACCTCCTTTCAGGTAGTTGCAGAGAGCACTGAGCCTCCTTTTCTCCAGGTTAAACAACCCCTGCTCTCTCAGCTGCTTCTAATAAAACTTGTGCTTCACCAGCTCCATTGGCCTTCTCTGGACATGCTCCAGCATCAAAAAGTCCTTTTTTGAAATGAAAGACCCAGAGCTGGGCACAAAGCTCAAGGTGCTGCTTCACCAGTGCCGAGTACAGGGAAAAATTCACTGCCCTGGACCCACTGGCCACACTATTTCTGACACAGGCCAGGATGCCATTGGCCTTTTAGGCCACCTGGGCACATGCCAGCTCATGTTCAGATGCTGTTCACCAGGACCCTCAAGTCCCTTTTTGCTGAGCAGCTCTAAAGCCACTCTTCCCCAGCCAATACTCTTTTTAACTTGCTATAATATTACATCTTTTTTTCTTAGGGGAAAAAAAAAAAGCTATCAGAAAAGAGGTTCTTTTTGAATTCTTCCAATAAATCAAGATTTCTCACCCTGTACTTCATTCATAACATACTTTTCTGTTGTGGAAGAAGGTTTGCATCCATAGCTTACCCTTAAACCTTGGTCACCTGGTTCTCCAGCCTTCCCAGCAGGCCCAATGTCTCCCTGGGATGTCACAAGGAAAATCATTGGATTTTAAGGGACAATATTTGTAACAATAACAGGGTTCACAGCTGATGTAGTCATCATGACAATAACAGTATTTCTTAATGGTCCATTTCCTGCATCACTATCTACTTGGCTAATGAGTCAGATCTCTCTGATTTGCTTTTATGAAAATTTAAAAATTGAAACAGCATAAGAGAGAATAATTCCAACAGTTACCTTTGTGCCTGGTTCCCCTTGCAGACCAGGTTCTCCTTCCGGGCCAGGAGGTCCCTGCATGGCACAAGAGCTATCATTACATGATCACTAGTAATAATCTTGCAACAACTAAATAATACACCCGAAATTGAAGCAGAAGAATGTCACGAGACACTGGGAGAGATGAAGGTCTGAAAAATCAAATCAAAACAGCATAGTTTTTTGTTCTTTCTAGAGCCAAACAGAAAAGAAAGGAGAGTATAGAAGTAGTTCAGGAAATACACTGTGGGTCAGGAACATATTGAAGGCTCAGCAGTACCACTAAGCCTGTACCTTTCACCATAAATTAGTGCTGAACTGGCATCTATCTTCTGTAAATCTGACTGACAACTTCATCTCTATTTAGGCTTGGAGCCAACTAGATACAGCCTTTGGAGAACAAAGTCCTTTTTGGAGGCCTCAGCCCTTAATGAGTTAATGGTATCAGACTGCTTTTTGTAAAGTTTACATATTAACCTTTTCTTAATAGGCAGTCAGAAGACTGGATTTTGAGTGACTGAGGGAGTACATTTCTTTGAATAAGCCAAGTCCTTACTGTTCTAAGTGAGCTCATCCCTCAGGTACTTCATTACAAATGTAGTTGATACATTCTGACACATTTCTCTCTACAAAATATTAAAAACAAAGCAAATAACAGAAGCAGAAGTTAGCAAGAGTCTGTCTACAGCTGCTTTTCTTTATCTACAATTTGAAAGAATATATGATTAATGGTGTTTTACTCTCCAACTGCAAGAACAGTGCTTCCAAACAAAAAAAAAGTTGTTTGCTCAACTAAACATTCACCTTCTACAACAAATAGCATGAATGCATACTCAAAGACTGTACTTACAACAGAAAAAGTTATTTTAGACTTTTTTTTGTTAACAGCTTTAAGGAAGAGTCTCTCAGTAGCTCATGATATTTAAGCCAGCTGCAGGCAATAAAAAAGTTTTTATAAACATATTGTCCAGGCTTAGTCAGTTGTTTGAGTATGTGTAATTGCTATATAAACAATTAAAAGCTCACCTCAAAACCCGTTTCGCCAATAGGGCCAGGATCCCCTGGTTGTCCTCTTGGACCCTGGCATTAAACAAAATTTTGGATGCATCATTCAATTAACAATAAATTACACTGTATAGTGTTCAATTTTTTCTTCACAACTTTTCCAGCTAGCACTGGTATATAAAGAAATATATTTCATTGGCTTTCCTCCGCTGGATCCAACAGTGTATCTAAGTCCCATGATGGCATACAGTACCAAAGACCTCATTGCCAACCTGGACATACTGAAAAAGCAGATCTCAAATAATAACATAGATGTCTTTTCTTTTAGACAAAAAATAAATTATTATCTGAACTAAGCTCTTCTCTTGACTAACTGAGACTTTGTTTAATTAAGGTTTGTTAGACTGTCTGGTTTGCTTTGTGGAAAAGCCTACAGTCTGGTCAGGAATTAACTGAAAAAAACTACTATTTGCTTCACCGTGGATTTAGCAGCATTGTACAGAACAGCCACTGAGGTGTAATAGACTAAAGGCTATTAATAACTATACCATAAGCATTTTATTATAAGCCTTACATATAAGAAGTAAATTTCCTGCAGTAACACATAGAGATCATTTCCCAAAGTGGCACGTTCAAATTCTCTGCACATGTGAGATCTGGGCTCCCAGAGTAGGATTTGTGTGCTGGGGAGTAGAAGTTGCCTGTAACATCTTACAGCTGATTCTGTAGTCACCGTGAATGTACATCAAGACAAATCAGCCCTCTGGATAGAACCAGTCTTTGAACATTGAGAAAGTTTCTATTTATTTACCCCAAAGAGGTAAATAAATACAAACTAAATACATTCTAAATACATTCTAAATTCAAAATATTTTTTTTATCTACTATTCTCATGTAAAAGAAAGATGCTGCTGCTATTTATGATAGAAGTCTTTAAAATAAATATTTACTTTATTTTGTTTCACTTCCTCTTACAGACTGTGCATATGGTTTTGCTCCTCCTGATGACCTGGCAAATGACAATGTGAGTATTTTCTTCCCTTGTAGCAACAATGTAAATTGCATATTACTGACAAAATTCCAGCAGATGTATACATTTGACCTTATAGCCTCCTTTAAATATGAACTAAAACTGCAGTTAACTTCCCTTAAAGAATTGGTCCTTGTTGGGGGTTGGGAATTTTTCCATCCTGTGGCTAGAGAGACTTTAACGAGCCTTAACGACGGTACTTAAGAGACAACGATTGGGTACCTAAGAGATAACGACTGAGTACCTAAGGGACAAAGACACACTTAAGAGACTAAAAACATAGCCAGGTGTGGCGAGAGAAGAAAAAGGTGGCTGGCCGTGGGCAGAGACACACTTGTCCCTGGGACTTGGAGGAGACAGCTGCTGTTTTCTTCTTTTCCCTTCGCTGCTGCCGCGGGAGCTCAGCGCTGCTGGGTTTTTTCTCTTCCTTGCTGAAGTCTCTGCTGCCTTTTTGTTCGCCGGCTCGAGTGGACGGGCTCTGCCGCCCGGTTTGCTGCCCTGGGATTCCCTGCTGCAGCTCTGCTCGCCGTGCGGCCGCCTCGCCCTCTGCTCCGTCTGCCATCACCGAGGAGCTGAGCTCACGTCACAGCACCCCTGCCAGCCGTGACCGTAACTGTACGAAAGGGGAGGGGCGGTGTCTGGCAGCTCAGAGAAAGCTGCCACCGGGTATCTGGTTGGTTTATTTGTTGTTGCTACTGTTATTGTTGCTTGTTCCCTCGTTATAGATACGAGTAAAAACTGTTATTCCTTTTCCCATATCTCTGCCTGAGAGCCTTTGATTTCGACCTTACAACAATTCGGAGGGAGGGTCATATCCTGTAAGGCAGTTTTCCACCTGCCTTAGCAAACGCCTGTCTTCCAAACCAAGACAGTCCTAAACTAAGTTGATTGATTTAATTTGCAGCAACTCCATGAAATTGCACTATGCAAGCATCAAAAAGCTTCACTTTGATTCACAAGTATTTCTTCACATTACCATGGAGATAAGGCTCCTGGATTGGTAATGTGTCTTTCCCCCGAGACTTTCAGCAGCCAAAAATTTATAGCAGTATAGGGACTCCTTTTAACCATTAACATCAGGTAATTTGCAAAGAATGATTTTATTGAAATGTCTGATAAGTAGATCAAGTTTTAGTGTAATTTAGATCAATCCTGTTCATACAAATAGTTCTAATTGCTTATATTTCTCTGCTCCTCCACCAACAATTAGGGGTTTTCTGCTCTGTGTAGAACCAGTGACAGGGCCAGAAAACCTCAGCAGCTGGCTTTCACATAGTAACCATCTGACAGAGGATGAAATCAAGCTGCTTGGATGGGCAGCTAAAAAAAGAACCATGCATTTTGTTGCACAACATCTTCTGTCATTTTATCACTTCCTTCTAGCTCCACAGACAATTTTCCAAATACATTTTACTCTTTCAACACTTGATAGAAAAGATATCCTGTTCACAGGATAAGTTTTTCTTCTGACACTGAATGTGCAATTTCTATGATGATGAGCACAACAGAAATGTAGGCTGTGCAAGAGTAGAGCACTTAGATTAGGTAAAGCAGGCATTCTATTGAAATGAAAATTCAGACTTGACCAGAAAATGGCAGAAATTTGACATATAAACTTTTCATTGTAAGGCTCTCAGATGGTGTAACATGAAGGTAAGATAAAATAAATGAAAGAGATGGAGGAACAGGAATCCAGTGACAACCATTAGAAAATACATTTTCTGTGAAACATTTTGCCATTCCTATGGCTTGGCAGCTGAAGTTGAGTAGGCAATTCTATATTAAAGAAAATTTACCAAAATAATTGTTGGTGTTTTTCTAGCCCCTCAAAATGTGCAATTACTTTGTGTAAGCATGTGAGCCTATGGATTACTAGAAATAATATTAGAAAAAATACTAAATACTAATAATACCAAAAATAACCCTATTTTTTATCAACACTTCACTTCCAAGATTTAAATTAACTATGTGCAATTTACTGTGGAAAATGACTTTCCAGAAGCAATGTAAACACACAATTTTTGACAACTCTATTAGATTTCTGCACCAGAAAATGGCAGCCTTCTCCCAAATCCCACTAAAACAGCATACATTCTTTCACTGTATTTATGTCATCTGATTTACCCCCAGAAATGGTGCTGCTATACTATTCCTGCCACGGTTATATCTTGCAGTATATTATATATATTTGCTGCAGATTCTGCGTGATCTTCTGTAACAATATTAGCCACATGAAAGTGAATGTGGCTTTGACACAGTAAAAAAGAATCCATCCAGCAAAGGAATGTCTGAGGTTTATTATAGCAGTCTCTTCTTGAAAATTTAACCTGCCAAATAGATGTGGTCCCTGTGTTCCTGAATAATAATCCTAATATTTGCCTAAAAAAACACCACCAAAGTACTGGCACATACATTTACATAACACATAACATAGATGTCTGTATCAATGCAGTGTAAAGGCGCAGAATATTGTGGTCTGTGTTCTGTTATGCTCTCTTACGTTGTGCACCCCTTACTACAGCGCTTCCCAGCAAGATTAACAGGTCTCCTCATGAGCAAGTTACTCTAAGCAAGGGAGGCAGACTCCAGCTCTGCAGTTTTGGAACAATCACCCCACAATTCCTACCCAACCACAGCTGGTAATACTGAATCTTGGTAAAATGGACCTTGAGTTGTCAGGGAGCTTGTATAATACATGGAAAAACTTTGAAGCAGGCATAAGGATCAACTTACTGGCTCTCCCATTGGTCCCCTGTCTCCTGTGGTTCCTGGAGGCCCAAGCAAACCCTGGAAGATTGAAATTAAATTAAAAAAATCATTGGAAACAAGCTGCTTCATATTCTGAGAACAGCCACTTCCTCTTTTGTTTCTGCTCACACAATAATTAGCACAGAAATATCCAAGAAATATGTGCAGCCTTTTTTTCTGGTTGACATGCATGGACATAAAACTGGCTTCTGTGGCAGGTGAGGGATTCCTGAGTAAGTCCTTCCTCAGTTTGTTTTACATACAAATGAATCTTAGCTGAGCCACCATTTACCAGTTCCTTGTAATTCTCCTTAGAACCATGTGCTGTGTTTGCCCAAACTACACTACAAGCTGCATTTTAGATAACCAGTAAGGTTCACAGCACACTTTTCTCTCTGCTCAACCTTTCATAGCATTTCTAGCTCACACTGTCTTCTAGAAACTGTAGCTTTATGCGTATTAGAGCAGTATCCTGTACTTCGCAATAAATGTACTATTTCATATCACTTCAGCCTAATGAGGTTTTGCTTCATTCATTTCTGCGTATATAAATACATCTAAAAGTTCTAGTGAATGAAGAGGAAATGAAAACCCCTTCTGTCAAAGGTGAGAGGCAACAAGCTCCTAAATCTGAGCAGCAAAGGAAAACGTATGGTGACAACCAACATTTTGAGTTTCAACTGCAGAACAAAATCACCACCACTACTGCTTTGTTTCTGGTTTTCTGCTTTCTTGTGTGTTGAAAATCCAGTACAATTTGGATTGACTGATAACCTACTGTTTTAAAAAAAAAGCCTCAAATAGAACACATAAGATTTCCATTCAAAGAAGCACTAAAAGGAGGAATTTTGTGCTATACGCATGATATGCATTTAACACATTTCTACATTTATCCCTACATTGATAACACATATCTACCCCAAAATCTATCAAAGAATTATTCTTCTATGTCACAATGACTTTCATCCTTAAAACTGCATCAAACTATTAAAAAACCAGAAGAAGTTTCTAAGACCGCACTGTTAAGCACAATGGCCATTTCTTCTGCTGCAATTTGCTGACACATTGTACTCTGAGGACCATCATCCATGAAAAAACTGGTCTTGTAGCAGGCTAGACATTGTTACACTTGCTCTTACTTCTGTCCCTGGTTCTTTGTATGAATAAATGCAAACTGTCAGAGTTTTTAAGCTTCTCTGAAGTAGATAAACTTCATCTGAATATCAAACAAAATATGAGATTTTCTGGACTTTTTTTTTTTTGCGTAGAAGTACTAGTGAATTTCATACTCACAAGTGCACCCTGATCTCCTTTTCCTCCTGGATTTCCAGCTTTGCCCTGGTTAAAGAGAAATGTCAAAAGACAATGCTGGCTTCAAGCAATTTCCAAACACAGCTCAGAAATCAGTGGTTATTGTGTTAAACTTATTACAAAGACTGGCTCCAATACTTACAATGAGCCCAGGAGTTCCTTTCTTTCCTGGATCACCTCTTTCTCCCTGATAAATAACAAACAATGTGTAAATTCTACATACATTTGCTTGATAAGCTGCATGGAGTTACTTTGACTTTAAATGCTGGGTAACTATGGAAAGTGTGGATTCAGGCTGAGATGTGCTCATACTATCATAAGGAAGCACCTGGAAAAAGCAGAAATTTGCAAATCTCTTGGATTAAATGGAACTCTGTGGCTTCTGCCAAGATTGGTTGGGGTGGTTTTTTTTTTTGTGGGTTTTTTTTTTTTGTTTGTTTGTTTGTTTTCTTTTATCTCTTATGGTCTGCCTCAGTGTTTTACTAATACTGAGCAATATAAACACTCACCTTAATGCCTTCTGTTCCCAGTTCTCCCGGAGGACCATCGAGACCTCTTGGCCCCTGAATATTGAACAAGTGATTTGGAATACTAATTATGCATTATTTTCGGTTGTCATTAAGGAGATACTATATAAGCGTTAGGAGGGGAGAAACATTTTGTTAGCAGGAAATCCAATTTTCATTTTATGTCAAGTGTGAAATAAAGCTTCAAAGAATACAATAAGTTTCTGGCTTGCTGAATTATGAATTTAAGAAGAAATATTTTTTGAAAAGTATGTAAACAAAGCATTCAGCATCTTTGTTGAAGCCAGATGGCAGGGTGATATTTTCTGCTTCCTTTTTCGTCTACCTTGTAGTCATGCAACAGACAAGTACTTAGAAGTATTTAGATGAGCACTGTATATATGGAATGCTTGCTTTTGAGCATGTTATAAGATGGACATGCAAAAATCCATCTTGCTAGTAAGACTCTAAAACAAGCAGATAAAATTCTTCCATTAGTAAACCAGTCTGAGGCAGGATTAGAAACAATTTATAATTGTGAACTGTTGTGCTCTATTGTTAGACTAAAATGTTTCTCTAAATTGATTTTTATAACCAATAGATGAACAAAGATAACCTGTTATTTTATTGTAGCATAACATAGCAAATAATAATTGCCAAAATTTTCAGACTTATATTATTTAAATAGATTAAAAAGATTGGAAATCTAAATCCATTAGCTTACAAGCAAATGAAAAATCCTTAAATAGGTCATGAGCAAAATGGAAAAGAATATTTTATCCATGCTGACTTAGGATGTTATTTCCATATTTTGAAAAACCATGACTGTTTAGGTATGGAACATTAAATTAAAACCAGCTAATAACAACTTTAAACTAATGACCACTTCAAAGGAAGAGCTAGATAAGTATCAAGACAGGATCTTTACAGCAGTATGCATTGGGAAGATGAGACATAACAGCTTTCCTGGTGGCATTTGGGCTGGGCAGGCATCAGAGGGAGTTAATACACTACTATGGCAGTGCCTAGAGGAAAACAACCTCCATTTCTATGGTGAATTTCTGAGTTGCAGAGATCCTTACATCTTGGGTCATGGTTTATAGCGAAGGGCATCCAATCGTGACCGATTTTCAAGTCATAACACTCTTCTAGTAGATAATAATAGGGGCTTGCAAAATGACTTTGTTGGAAGTACATCTGATTTAATTTAGATTACTTTCCCTGCAAAAATATCTGTGACTTCCATATCTCTCTTGAATATTTTGAGAAAAAACATACCAGAATTTGTTCTTTCTGACTTGGACTTACTGATCCATATCAAAACCTCTGTTGGAATATGTGGTGAGCACCCATCCACTTTTCTCTGGAGCAAAAGTGGAAATGGCTGACTGGTAACTCAGGAATAGTGTGTATCCAGAATAATTTAGGCTTTTCTCCTGAAATGAAAACCTATCAAGAATGGGCTTTTCCTGTGAGCTGATATATAATTACAACCCCTGGCAGAGCCAGAAATATCCCATGAGAACTCATCTGTCATCATTTCAGTACTGCTACCTCTGGCCAGCACAAGGGAACACAGAAACCAGAGGAAAAGGAAAAGGAGCAGGCAGGGAAAGCTGACTGAATACTTTTGATACCTCTGTAGTTTGGGACACAGCTTTTGTGAGGCAATGCTTGGGTTAGTCTGACCACCTTTTTTTGTTTTGGAATAAGCTAGGACTAAGCAATTACAGGCATTTTTTGGGCTAGAGAAGAAAAGAAGCTACATTAGACACTCTGAGCTGCCACATGGCACTCAATGAGAAAGGTCCCAAACCAAAGAATGCTGAAGTGTGTGGAAAATATCCTGTGACTTCAACGCACTCAGAGATCAGAAACAAAACACTAGTGGTGTTTTCAAAGGTGAAGAAGGTCTTTATAAAAACATTTATATTGGGCCTTATGTTAAGATTATGTAATTGGGTTAATCAGTTGTTGAATCATTATGTAGCTTCATTCAAAAGAAAGCTAAATATCTCAATCAAATTAATTTTAGGTTACTGGTCTTGTGTACTGGTTACACTTTTTTTTGTAACTTCTATCTTTAAGACACACAAAACAGATTGTAACTAAAATTTAAGACAGATTTAGCAGGTGTATTGTCCCCTGATCTGAAACATCTCAAAGAACAGTAGGAGAAGGGACAAGAGGATACCGAGAGAGGGCAGGTCATGGATCTGTGGGGGTAGAAGGGAGAGAAGATCAGGGAAGATCTGTGGAAGAATCACCTAAGACAACACAGGAAGGGGGAAATTGAGAGCGTTGAACAGTTGCAGGATAGTTTTAGATTTTCTCAGACTTTTTAGACATGTGACCTGTCATTTCTCTTTGTGCATTCTCCACGGGGCTGACCAAAATATAGAATCTCAAGATGAAATATTGAAGGAAGAAAAAGGACGTTTTTGTTTTACAGATTTGTGTAATAAAGAAAAGTCTTTCTAGGTTTTATCTTCTATCATTAAGAATTAACAGATAATTTGAACACTTCTGACATAATTTTAATTATAACGAAGATCATAGCTTGTCGTTTGAGAAACCGGCTTGTCAGGAGAGTGCCCAAGATTCTCAGTCCACGTTATGCATATAACACACCAAAACCTTTCTGGTATTCACACAGATCTCTGTTTCAATAGAGTTCACCTTGGCAGGCCAGGACAACTGATCTGATCACTAATAGTTAAGTGAAAAAGTCTACCATTTAAAACACCAACCTTCTACTATACAACTTTGAATTGAAAACAAAGTAACAGAAAGCAACATGATCCTCTTAGCCATGCCTGCCTTTAGCCAGCCACAGAGCAAAGGGCAGGAATCCAAGGGAAAGGCAATTTAATATCCTAACAAAAGCACACCATAACATTCCTATAAATAGTATGGTGTGACTCTTTATTGGCACAGATGAATTGGATTGTACAATTTCTTACTATAGCTAGTACAGAATGAGAGATACACTTGATTTGCCTGCTGTTATTTAAATTAGGTTGCAACAAAGCTGGGGAATAAGGCTGCCAAACGATTGCTACTACTTTTTTCTTTGGCATAGGTTCAGCTCTGTTTCTAAAATGGAACATTTTACATTGAAAACTGCAGGATGATAATCTGAGGAAAAAGTTAATCTAAGAAGGCAAAAAGCACAAATTAACTATTTTTATTCTTTCTCATCCTGTCTCCCAAATACCAGAAGCATGAAAATAACAAATACAATATATAGCTACTTCTCTTGTTTGGTGGCTGACATGGAAGAATATTAGAACTAACGACACCAATTTAGTCTCACTTCCTTTGAACAATTAAGACAGATGAACAGACTCAGCTATCCATGTACCACCAAGCACACTGGACACTTGTTTCACACAATTTACACACAATTTGCCAGGTTCCATATTCCCTGCTGTGAGAAGTATGAAAGCTATCACTCATTAAAACTAAGCACACATGTCCTCATGCAATTGAGGTTCTTCATGCCAGTACAGACGCAGCTGAACCAGGGACAATCCTACTGGCTGCTAGAGGCATAAGTTGCTGCTGCCTGACCCCAAATTTACAGCAGTTCAATATGTCTTTTATCTGTATTTTCAAGTCTAAATTTCATGGTCTGCATTCAAGGAAAGTAAGAGCAGAAAAATTACTTTTTTGAGCTTTAAAACACCAAATGCTAATCTGAAGATTGGAATTTTAGCACCTATTTGGAAATTTGCTCAGGTCTCACTTAAGAAATGAATCTAATCATATAGGATCTCTTCCCCTCAAACTTGAAGCTACAGTTGTATTAGTCCAAGATTATGGTATGAAGTGAAAGCAGAATCAGTCTCTGACATTTTGGTTCACTTCACACATTAGCAAACAAGAACAACAAAGATCATGCAACAACAACTTCATGGCTGCTTACACTGCCAGGCTTCCAGACTAATGTATTTCTTCCTTCAGGTCATGGAAAAAAATTCTTCTACATGTAGATATTATCACCCTCAGAGCTGTTCTGCCATTGAAATATCTACAAAATGGTGTTCTCCCTCTGTGCTTTCATGAGATTAACATTAAAAAAAATGAAGTGTAATAAACCTTCCACATGATTCTAGCCAAGTGCACCAAGTCTCAAGCATAAGCTGAGGAAGCTCTGTGCTAGTGCTATGCTCATGGCATATTCCCTGAAATCCCCTGAGAGTGAGATACTCCATAGACTGCTATGGAGCCTGCCTTCAGCTGGCCAGAACCCCATGGTGTACTAGGGAGTGAACAGCTGGATGCTCTCAGAGAGAAGTAAGATGCTGGGTAATCTTGGATGCAAACCCATTGCTGAAAGGTCCAGAATTTATTAAGTGAAGGAATTCTACTCTGTGACAGTGCAGAAGCAGAGGGTCAGTGCTTCTAAGACTCCCCACAGATTCCAGCTGTGAAGACAGGACATGTTCTTGTTTCCATTCCCAATGAAGGGAAATTTCCATATGCTTCCATTTAACTTCTGTATGTGACTGTGGTATGCATTTTTCCGAAGTCTGCCACACAGAGCTTAGGGTTCTGACACTTCTCTTTCTGAATCCAGTGATGACAAACCCCAGGTTTCAGGGCACCTCAGATTTTTTCCTTATGTGAGATTCCACTTTTGGTCTGATATTTTGATCTTGAAAGCAGATAACATTCTCAGCGGCTTCAGTGGGAGTTTGTTCTCAGAGCCTGAAGACCTGGCTCTGTTCTGAGACCCTCTTTCATGAAACACTCCCAGTCATGCTGGGTAGAGGCAAAGGCGTAAACCACAACTCCAAAAAGGGACTTTCACAGAGTTTGGGACATTTCAGATTTATTTTGAGTGATCTTTAATTATAAGCACTGCACTCTGTGATATGCTGCCAAAATCATAGAGACATATTTATCAGGAATAAATGGAGCTGCGAAGACACACTGGTCCAGCCACTGGTACAAGTTGTACAAGTCTCACAGGAATCCTGCATATGCTGTCAAACTGATAGATAAGGTGAGAAACACTTCACTAATGTGGGCTTTGGATTTGTGTTTTGTATACAGAGAAAAAATTGTTCCCATTTCCCTGATGAAAATGAAATGGAAATCACAATCTAATAAGTGGAGGTTCGAGATTCCAGCACACAGCATTTTCTGATTCCACTTCTTCCTGTCTCAGAACTGTGTTTGGGTGATTTTGATCATATTCCCAAAGACATAAATGCAGGTAAAGAAAATAGTCCTTTAAACATTGAAATAGTCCAGGGGTAGTTATAAATGACAATCTTTGCATGTTTATATACACAGAAAACACTCTTAGTTCTAGTTCTACTCTCAGCTGAAACCAATGGCAAAACCCATTTCACTGTGAGGTAAGGAGAAATGAAGATCCTTATTCTCTCCTACACAGAAATAGAAGTATAATCTATCTGATTTCAATTGAAGTGAGTTGAGTCCAGAGGACAAAGGAAGCAGCTGTAAATGGGTTGTATTTCAGATTCACGTTTGCAACACGCAACTCTTTGCTCTAAGTAACATGAAAGAGCAATAGTACTTACTCTTCTTCCCTTAGGTCCCTGTGGCCCTGATGGTCCTCGTGTCCCTGAAGGTCCCTATACGTCAAACAAACTCATTATTCATTGTTTTCTAAACACAGATTTCTGAAAATTACAAGGCTTGTGCACCTTGAGCAACTATCAATGCAAGAAATGCAAATCAATTACTTTCACTAATGGTTCAAATTCAATTAATCATGTTTGCACAATTTATACAGAAAAATCTACATAGCAGACTATATGTGACTTTATTCTTACAAAAAATGATGTGACCGTTGGCTAGATTACTTGTTTATCATCCCAAAAGTTTTAAAAGATACATTATGTTAAAAAAACATGAATATTTTCTGATAAAAAGTTCAGGTTTTGTCTGTATTGAAAACCCATAGAAGACAAATTATAACAATTATACACAGCAAATTAGAATATAATTTATTTTTGATTAACAATGAAACTAAACACATAACAAATATATTTAAATAAAGCATAAATGAATTTTAAAAATTTATGCAATTATTAACCATCCTTGAAAAATTCTATTTCCCTACTTGTCTCAGATGAGTGATTTTTAAATGGATGAGTAAACCATATAATTACTTTTCCTGTCTCTCATGGATCGTCCTGGCAAAGAGCAAAGGAACACACTCTGTTTGAATGGGTACATTTTTATGACAGTTTTATAGATTGCAGTACAAACTAGAAACTATTTTTAGCTTCAGGAAAGCAAAAAGACAATTTGAAAATCGTACATTTTATGCCAAACCAAAGCACCCCTCTATACCTACAGGTAATCCTTCTGGCCCCACAGGTCCAGGGCCTCCTGGAGGTCCTGGATAGCCCTAGAAATAAAATAAACATAGAAAAGACAGAACAGCTTTATCTAAATTGTTATTATAGCAACAGTAATAAATCCAGTTACTTACCTGAATAACTGGAGCTAAGTTAATAAAATATTTAATTTTGCAAAATTTATTCCCAAAATTTTGTTTGAAAACTAGATGCTTAATTGGATATACCCCAGTAACCTAGGAAGTCTTCCCCCACACAGGCACTAACTGGCAGGGATGTACTGAAACAAAGAATGCTGAGTTCTAAATGAATTTTGAACTCCTCCTGAGAAGGCTATGACAGTGGGAACAGAAAGTGGACACATCCTAGTGTGGGCAGAACTGGCCAAGACCAAATGCCAAGAACAACTCGTCTCTGAGGACTACAATGACTTACTACTGGGAAAAGTTCTCTCTGCTATGACTTAAGTGGATTTACCTATGGCAATAAGCATTAATAACAGTCAAGGAAAAGTAGTTTATAAGACTGGATGTTATATTAATAAATCCTTGTTTATTAATCTCCCTAATAAAGTTTTTTCATGGATTAAAAGCAGTTGGTTGAAGGTAAATCTAGATTAGACAGTTTTAATGAAGCACAGAATGCTTCAAAAATCATTGGCTCTGCATGGATGATTAAGTTGGTCTGCAGCCTGAGGGACCTTGATCTCTTCCTTGCCAATGGATGCTCAAAGAGTAATTACTGCAAATATATCATAATATCCTTGTCCATGGCAAGAACATCACCCACTGCAGCATGCCTGGGCCCACATCTGTAGCTTCTGTGTAAGGCCATTGAGATTTCAGCCCTGCCAACCACACCAGTGTCGGAGGATGCAGCACCTACTAAGTTACACATAAACTCCCTGTCATCTCCTTGCAGTTAAACCTTTAAGTGCTCTCTATACGCTTTGGAGCTTTCACAGTGCTTGCAAGTACACACACAACCAAGCCTTAAACACCATTTCTAGACAACTTCAAGATGAGCGTGGCCATGGGCACATGTATGGTCCTTCCGTACCCCAGCACTCTACCATGGCAGTGACCTCTGGGCTGTGCAGTGCTGCGTGAAGAGATGAGTCCTGCTTTAGGACAAGTGTTATCAGGAAGCCAGTCCTCCCACAAGAGTGGCACTCAGGAGCTGTTTGGGAAGTGCTAGACAGTAGAATTGGAAGTGAATGCTAGTTACTAGTCTGTCGACTAGAATAAACTGGGTTACCCCAGTTTACACAAGAAATGGTTATTTTACTTTCTCTCCTTTTAATTATTAAGGCTGCTTAGAGCCATTTCTCAAAAATGCAGTTGCTCTGCTGTTTCATTCAGCAGATCACTTTGCAATATCATAGAGGGAATAAAACTGTTGAATGAAACTTTGTATGAACTATGCATCATAAATACTACTCTTTCCCTTAAGGCCTGTACAGACAGAAGGGTGAGAACTTATTACTGTTTTGGAGAATACAGTGCTTTTATAAGTACCATAACTGTGGATTCTACATTACTTGTAACTTACCATGACACCTTTTTCTCCAGGAGGACCTACAGGTCCTGGACTGCCTCGCTCTCCCTTTAATAAAAAAACAAAAAAACCCAAAACAACAACAACAAAAAAGAAACAAAAACAACACATAACAAACAAAAAAAAAAAAGGAAGAAAAAAAATAATATTGAATATTCTTTCCCTGACTTTTTCCATGTCCACTGAGAATACCTGGCAGTGCATAACACTATTGGTTTAGAGATTGCCCTTCAGAAATAGTGCAGAGACCTTTTATAACCTTTTTTTTTTATTTCTACATTTCTTCCTCTTACAAGCCTATCCATCCTTTGAAAAAATGATAAAACTGGGTTTCTGTCTTCTCTTTTCCTAGAAGACTGAAGAAGAGGTTTGATACTGCATCAGTCTCTGAGACCCACTGCTACAAGATTAATTTTCTCCCTGGTGGGTGCATCATATTTATAGTATGTTTCTCAGTCCGTAAAATTCAGGACAGTGAACAAAGAAAAAAGAAAATTTTGCTTCCCTGTCCCTTTTTTCTTCAGTATGTGTTAGGAAAGCACAGATCTAAAAGGAAGGCCAGCCCTTCAACATCTGCTGAAGCAGCTTGAGTAGTGGAAGCAGGGTCTCTTTCTGTTCTTACATACGTTTTCACCTTTCATTCATGTCACATCCAGCCAAATATCAGATTTAGCTGTAGTTTATGCTCAAAAGATTAAACTGTCATTACAGATAGTACACATGACATAGTAGTAACACTGTCTATTTTATATTGCATACTGTAATTATGCTGGAAATACATCTTTCATTTAAATCCACATAGCATGTTTACCTTGTACTACTTAATCTATAAGAGAGGAAGATAAATTCTACAGAAACAGCATAGCAGTGGCAATTATTGCACCATGAAGAAGCTTTCTTCCATTTGCTGATTATAAATTTCTTAGTCTTTTACTGCCTGTTCTCTCTTAGCTATACTAGCAGCAATATCACAAGGGAATCTTCGTTGAGCCAAGTGTAATTATGAAGAACCTTTGACACGAAATTCTAAGATGATATTATGATTAAAACCATGAGGTTTGTCTAAATTTTGGTTTTAACATGCAGTGCTTTCCACTGATGTATTTCCTTTCACAGATTATATAAATTATAATCAGATTTTCATGGAAGTTCTAATAGTAGATTAAGATTTTCTCAATAAAATATCTAAAAGCAGACACCAGTCTAGGTGAAGTAATTCAGCCCTGCAGGAAAGAAATACAAATGATGCTGCATCATTCTGACAAACAATTATGTTTTTATCATAACTGAAGCTGACATGAAGTCCAGTAATAGTTTCCTGGTTTTCAGTTTTAAAGTACTTCACCTAAATGAAAGCATGTCAAATATACTTAAGCTATTTATACTGTTCTAGTCATGTTGAATTTGCCAAACTTTGCTTTCATAAACACAACTGTTACTGCACAGCAGACAAAACTCAGTCTTGTCTTTTTTATTCAGTTAATGCATACAGCCAAGTTTTACCTTTCTACTTCTGTCTTCATCATGTAGCAATGCAAAGTCAGTGACTACTGCATAAAACAAGTATAATTTATTGTTTCAGTTTCTCTGAAACAATAGCAGTGTATAGTAAAGTGATATAAGTAAGATATCAAACCTATCAACTCTAAATTAACTGTGAAGTAAAATCAAGGATATCAGATACATACCTCAAATAACAACATTTGGATTACCAGTTACTACATCCCTGTGCTCTGAAATAGCTACAGGAATATTAGCTCTGACAGTGGTCAGTAAATGATCTCTCACCAGTATTTTATCACCCCAATGGTTTTCAAAGCTATTGAGTAGTCAGATACATTATTATACCTTTTCACCAAGGCTTCCAGATAGCCCAGCTTCTCCAGGTAAGCCAGCTGATCCCTGTATAGAAAGAGAGCAGACATTTAATTGCATGATGTTTATAGTACATGGTCAGCAGCATTCCAGCAACAGAGCAGGGCCCATTTCTTTGTTCTAGAGAACCCCTGGTCTATTGAAAGGCACCTGTGGGAAGGTGAGGGCTGCACAAGTTCACCTGGCTCACAGTCCATGCAGAAGGAGCACTGCATTGAGAAACACCAACAGCAAATAGCTACTGTCAGAAGGGAAATTACATTCATTTCATCACAATACTACCCTACCAACTAAGATCCGCCACTGAGCTCAATCTTGCATTGCTAAAAACTTTACAGACCTACGATTAAAGGTCATGATAGCACTGCTAGCACTTCAGTCTGACTACAAATTTCAAAGGGAATAAATTCCGTGGAACAAAGTAAAATGCAGTCAAAACAAGAATTATATTGGATCAGGTGTTGTCAGAATTTTCCCTTCAAGAGTAGCAGCCCCAAATGCCTTTGAAGTCAGAGGATCAGAGCCTTTCAGGAATTCAAAAATGAAATAATTCTCTCCTGAGGCTCCCTCACAAATTTCCACTGTATAGAACAAGTACCACCATATAGGATGGGAAACATGATAGGAAGTACTTTTAAAAACCTTGTTCCCAGTGCTTACAATACCTGCTTTATTATGAAACCTAAAAGAAAAAGAAATTATAGTGCGAAGTTCCAATTGGGAAAAAATGACATATTGAGCTTGAAGAAAAAGCACTAAGTGTGCAGAGTACATTGCATGACTGCTCTTGGGACATGGCAGAAATGTAGAAGCTCCCAGTAGTGTTATAATACATAACCATACAATGTCTGTAACACTTTTAAAAAGTCAGTTACGTCAATTCACACATTGGCATTGCCATCTCTATGTGTGTAGGAAGGAACTACCATTAGGAGCACTACACTGGCATTAAAGTGTGGTTTAAAAAAAATAGGCATTACTTTTTAAAAATAAAAATGCAGCCTTTATCTGTATAATTTGAATACAGCTCAGTCTCAAGTACTTTAACAGAACAGGTGCAAAGTAAGTAGAGATTTTATGGTTACTTGTTCTCTTGGACTGCTAGCTACTCTGGAAATCCCACAGTTTAAACATATTGCAATGAGCCATTGATACAGCTGCCTTTGAGGCTAACAATACTGGCACAAATTACTTTATAGAAGGAACTAAAGAGATAAACAGGCATCTCTATGGCAGGTGGGCTGATATACTACATGTGGGAACTTGTGTATTATATGTCAGAACTGAGATGTCCCTTGGCTTGGCAACAGCAGAAGATTGGTCCTGGTGATATTGGCACTAAAGTAATGGCCCAGACGTCACTGGCAGCAATGAGGGACTTGTGATGAACCCTGAGAGTGAGATCTCCCAGTCAGAGCCAAAATCAGTCCTCAGTAGAAGGCAGAAATCTGTGAGACAAAGAACTACCCTGTACTCTTGCTTATCAAGGTAGGGCTGTGGAGGTACGGTTTCAAAATGCTACAGACTAATCACTTTGATTCCCTTATTCCAGAAAGAACAGAAGACATAATTAGAGCCAAGATGAAACTCAGACCTGTTCCCTTTCCACAGAGACACTCCTGATCTCCCAGTCAATGCCACACTATCTACAGGACTGAAAACACTGATCAGAAAGATGGGGAGCTGTGCCTTGCCCCAGTAGGGAACCATTTAATATACAGACTCTGATCAAGTTCTCTTTTCAATTCAGAAGTACTGTCTTCCTGACTTGGTTGCTCTAGGCTGAAAGAGCAGGAATGACTGGGAAGCAGCGACTGTGAAGGTGCTGTTGTATTCCCTAGCACATGAAGGCAAGCCTATGGCACCCTCCAGAAAGAGGACAGAAGTTGGCTATTAAATAGACAGTTTCCTATGCATTGGCTATTCTTCACGAGTGGTTAAGAAAACTTACAGCAAAAACACTAAGAAAGTTGATACAAAAGATGTAAAAGAATCTTGGTATAACTGGAATTGGATATGTATGGAAAGCAAAACAATAGTCAAGGTGACTGGAAATGAAGCCAGTGAAATGCTAAAAGCAACAGGGACTTCAGAAGCTATGAAGGGGAAAGAAGTTCATGACAAGTTACCTAAATGCTCTTCCACCCAGCAATTCAAAACTTAGGTCAAGTGTCTGAGATTGAGAAAATGTTAGAGCTGGTATGTACAGGGGCAAGAGGGCCAAGAAAGTTACTTAGGAATATAATTTTGGATCTTCAAACAATTAGTAGCATTCAGTGAAAAGAAAGTATAGAGAGCAAAGCATCTTGTTCTGTCAACATATTAGCCATAAAATGATGTTTTCCCTACAGACTTTCTGTAAGATCATGTGGCTCTTAAAATCCCAGATTTGGACTGGCTTGTTAGAAAGACCAGCCACTGGACTGGACTGAGGTTTCAACTCTCTCTCCATCTTATGTAAGAGAACAAATACAGTCCAAAGCAGATTTGTTGAATCAATGTCTTCCAGCATCCCTTCAATCCTCTTGGGAGCAGCGGTAGATTCCAAATATAAAACCAAATGTATTAGAAAACAAAAAAGTGAAGCAAAAAATCCTGAACTGTTTAAAAAGAGAAATCAGCAAGTTATTAAAAAAATAGTCATCAACTTGCATTTACAAGGTGCATTTACAAGGACTTGCGTAAAAGTCTCCAGTGACAATAACAGCATTTTAGAAACCTGCCTGACAAGAGCATTTTGTGGAAAATGAATCAGAGACCAGATCTC
The DNA here is from genome assembly GCA_013397935.1 of Dasyornis broadbenti. Classification (NCBI taxonomy): domain Eukaryota; kingdom Metazoa; phylum Chordata; class Aves; order Passeriformes; family Dasyornithidae; genus Dasyornis; species Dasyornis broadbenti. Next base: position 1,505,398 of record VZRN01005936.1, on the reverse strand, counting down.
ACAACTAACACATGCCTGAGAAAGACGAAAACATCTTGCCAGGGCATATGTTCTGTGTTAGAAACTGGGCTGTAGTTGGATAATTGAAAACACATTGTACATTTAATGCAAACTCAAGTATGGAGTAATCCATTGTAAAACCTGGTAGTGAGAAATGAATATACAGCCAGTTCCAAACATTCCCATGGCAGCAGTTACCTGCCAGGTTGTACATTAATGTGTTCTTCTGTGATAACTGAAAATTTTCCAATCCAATGTTATTTCATTTACAGTTCAGCATTCTCAAACATTTTTATTCAACATTCATTTAATGAGATGACAGAATAAATTTTAAATATTCTCTTGTCACAATAACATTTTTCTATTAATTTTCTGTCTTTTGAGAAAATTATTCAATAATCAACCAGAGGCGATAATCTGAGTGAAAATCTGTGATTTGCTACTACCAAGGGAGGAAGTGAGTAAGAGCAGAGATGCACTGTATTTGTACCTTGCAGCTGATATTGCAATCAATTCTTTAAAGGATTCAAAAATTCAACTGCCTGAATATTTGAAAGGCAAAATGTACTGGCAGCAATCGCTTAATCTACAGCAGTTTTAAGAAAGAAAAATTGGGTTAAATTTTGCTTCCAGTGACACCACTGTAAAGTAGGGTAATTCTGTTTGATAGCACTTGTAGAGGAATGCTTGCATTTAAAAGAAGCTACCTGACAAAGTGGCAGCAGGATGTGCTCACCAGCAAAACCTTGGAAGCTAAACGGCAGATAGCACGTGCAGGTACTGTTCTCCAGCTGAAGCCAAATGATAAGGAGAACCACTAGTAAAAAATCCTTCAGGAAAAATGAGCAACAGTTTGATAAAGCTAACCTCTAGATACTGTAACCTCTTTCCCCACTCTTCTCGGCAGGAATTACAGTATATCAGGTCACGCAGGGTAAAAACAAGAAGCACAACATAAGACGCAGAAGTATCATTACCATTCACTGTTCATAGAAGTTACAATAATCTCTATCCAACTGGTTTCTGAAAGCAGCTGAAGCAGTTTCTTCTTTGAAGCCCTTGGCAATGCCCCATGTATTCACCAGACTTTGAAGAAAAGGCTTTCCTCAGTTGACTTATCTTTCAGCCTATGGTTTAAAATTGCCTTTTGTATTTCCCTAAAGCCCTGACTTTTCAGGATAATTCAAAGAACTCCTTCTGTTGAGCATCCTGAACACATCAGTTAAAGTTCACTTAATCTTTTCTTCAAGCAAAAGGAATTGCAGTTTCCATTCTCCCTGAATTATGCATCCCTGATGCCTAATCCAGCTAATTTTTACCTCTCTGAAAGATGTGATAATTGCTTTGCAGTAATTCTTCCCAAAAGCAGCTCAGCTGCAAGGCACATGGCCTGACTGCAGCATTTTCTTGCTGCTCATAAAAAACAGTCCGGTTTGTTCATGCAGACTGACTATTTGCAGCTTGTTCTGGAGCTGCCATCGACAGCCTGAACATCACTAGTTTTCCTTTGCTGTACTGTAAGGATTTCTTTTTCATGGCAAAGCACTTTTTATTTCAGCTTGGTTTCTTTCTGTTTTTTCAAAAACTAGTTACAACCAGGGAAATTTGCTGACATGTAATTTCTGGAGATTATTTTTCCAGGATTTGTGTTCATGAACTCTGCCTTTTGACATCAGTTGCACATACTGTAGCTGACAGTTCTACCCTTGTACTCTGTCTCAATGTGTGTATAAAAGTCAGTGATTTCGAATTCAGAAGTGTATAGGCTGAACTTCTTTAATGGGGGTGGCAAAGAGAAATAGGAATTATCTTGCACTTAGTTATTCAGAGTGGCACAGCCTGGGTAAACACTAGCATTATCAAACACTGAAAAAAATGTGAAAAACAACTGTTTCAAATTCAGATTGGGTGAATTTTGTGCCATAAAATCCAGACAATGAATCATTTTCTTAAGTCATCCCTGATATTTTAACAAACAAATAATTTGTATGAGATGCTTGAAGTTTGTTTGAAGTATTTGCTCTCCATCACTGAACAGCATCTTATCTAAGCATAAAAAATCCAGTTGCACATGTCAGCATTTCCCTCCTCCAAAACGTAAGGGGAATTTTCTCAGTAGCTGAAGGGGGTGTTTCTTTTGGCATGACTTCCAAAAGATTTTGTCTCATCAGCAGTGTACATTTGCTCTGCCTGCTGTTCCTTTACTTCTCACTATCTTAACCAATTCCTCTTCAATCAGACCTGATGGTCCTGCAGTTAAACAAACATCCTGCAGCAAGGAACAGCTGCTGGATTCTACCACAGCTCTGGGGTCTGCTGAACCAAGCAGTCCCACCTGAACCTCCCTTCCCCTTTAAACAAACACAACATGTGTTGTAGGCAGAGAACAGTTTTTGTTATAGGATTTGGTTAAGGAACAGTGTCTGAAGTCTGACTTCAAGCACATTCCTGATCTACTCTTAAGTGTGTGTCATTTAAGCTTATGAGCACAGCGAACATTTTATAAATTTAGTCTACTCTGTTTCCACTGTGGACAAGCATCCGGAAATACTTTGGCAGAAATGTGATCTGAAGAATCAGCAGCTTCATGTGACCTAAGAAATGTTGGATACAGTGGCTTCTAGCCTATTGACAGAGCTGTATTTCAGAACATATTCCACCTTAGTAGACTGAGCGATCAAGTATTATATCAACCTCCTGCTGCTGAAATTTTCCTGCTTGCACAGGGTTGCCATCTCTATTTTCTAAGCAGATATTAAGCAAGACCTAGGAATACTGCTACAGAAAAGGAAGAACTATTTTGGCACCTCAAACAGCAGTGGCAGATGTATTAGTGAAAGACAGCAGATGAACGATACCAGGAAAAGCAAGAAAATGGAAAGAAACAGAGAAAAATATTGGTGCAACCCTTTAGTATCAATAGCAGACAGGCACATGTGGCCATGGCATAATTTGCTACGAATTCAACATTTAGAGGATTTATTATTGCAAAATTGCTTCTTTGAATAGCTTATTCAGGAAATGCAGTAGTTATCATTTGGAAAACTGGAATGCTGTGATGGATTCCCCATTGCTAAAAAGCAGTACCATATATTTTAACCACGGGCTTAAAAATATGTGTTATGTCCTGTAATTTGAAGAAGTCTGTCAATAATGAATAAACAGAAAACCAGAGAAAAGCCAAAAAGGGAGGCTGGTGGGATCGTGGTGCACAGGGATACACAGAATTTTTTACACATTGGACTTACTATCAACTTTTTAGCAATTTCCTTTTCCCTTTGCCTTTACTATTAAATAAACTGTACAGTAATTGCACATTGTTTACTGCTATTTGTACAATTCATCTTTGTATTTAGTGTCACCAAGCATCTGGTAACACACAAACTCCACAAGGCACCAGTATGGACTGATGCCTTACTCCATATCTTCTTTTGATTCCCTCTCAAAATCTGTCCCAGCGGTTGGTAGCACTTGTACTTTGTCTTCTGTTTTTCAAACTTTTTGTTTGTTTTGTGGTGTGTTTGATTCCAGGGATGTCCTCATGCCACCAGAGCCAATACTAAATAGCACAGAGTGGATTTATCTGTGAATTAAGAAATTAAGAAGTTTGTATTCTATGTGCACGCCAAGGGAAAGAGAAATTACTTGTTACAAACAGAAGTGTTGAGAAGCTGGAAATCAAACCTGCGTCCAAAGCATACAGAAGTGAATATTTTGCATGAGGACTTGCATCTGGAAAAGCATTTTATGCATACGAGAAAAACCATCCTCTTTCTGTTAGTACTTTTCAATTTTTTTTTTTTTTTTTTTTTTTTTTTTCCTGAGGAAGAGGGGNAAGCTTAACTGTTACAGATTTCAGTGGCAAATAAGGTGAAGGAAAGAGGTTTTGAAAGGTCTGAGAGTTGAGTGTGCATGTGTCTCCTCTTGGTGTTTCACCATTGGCCTTAATGACAACATAATATGTACTATCCTCCTAAAGATCATGTAGTGGGCACTATTCCTCTGCTGCCAGATAATGCAAAGGTAACGTGAGGATAGGATCAAGGGCCTGTGAAGCTCATTTGATTGAAATACATGTACCTAAAGCAGAAGACATTCTACAATCCACAGGTAAAAATGAAGAATATTTATCAATAACTTAGAAACTATTTCAGTTTTCAGATATCATGTGCCATCCTGCATCACATGCAAATTCTCCAAATATCATGCGGAAAATGGTAATTAATGATGGGCCATAATTATCTTTATAACACTGTAACAGGGCTGCATCATCCCCTTGGTTGGCATAGAAAATATTATTTCAGCAGTAACCAACCATTTGATGAGTTGTCTGAGATGCATCTGCTTGGTATTTTGCAGACAATGGGGAGCTAACTCTGACTACCAATTGAGGTGAACAGAGTTTATGTGAATAGCATAGGAATAAGCCCAAACCAGTGTGTGATGTTTCTCCTCAGCACACATTAACTCTGGAAATAAAATCAATTTAGTCATGTTCTACACAACATTTGGGTAACTCAAGCATGGGCAAACAAGCTCACATCTGCTCATAAATCCCAGACAAAAGTTAAAAATACAAAAGGGCAGGGGATGAAATTAAGTAGAGAAAATTTCAAGGTGGTATATTTAAGCGACAATTATCAATGAAAAAAGGACCTACAATGGAAGAACTGAGAGAGATAAGGCCTTAAAAAAAAGAAGAATGGGAGACTGTGAATCTCAAACGGAATAACAACACACTACTGTAAAAGTGAGCACATTTATGCAAGAAGTAGGCTTGTAAGAGGCAATGTTTCCTTTCTCTCAGTATTCTGAACACCTTGGGCAGTAAGATGGAGTCATAGATACTTGGATCAATTGGAAACAGACTGCAGGGGAGTTAGAATGTGACTTAAATTGTCTCAAAAACATGACAGGCTAATTGAATTGGGGCTGTTAAGCCTGAAAAGAAAGAATGCACTGGATAACAACCATCACATGTGAAATGCTGTTTCCAGCAGAAAGGAATCAGGTTACACAACTGCAAGAACTTTTTAAAAAATACAGAAGTCCTGGTCTTGGAGCTTTTTAATAACTAGTTAGACAAATATTTGTCAAAAATTATGAAAAGATAAAAGATCCTGCCGAGGCAGAAGAGGACGGACTACGTGTCACCACAAGGTCACCTTGAGCTCTGTGATTTTATGGAGGATAGACAGAACAAGCCTGCAAAATACATCTCAGGCTAAATGTAGCCTCTCAAATGATTTAACTGGGAAAGGATCACTTGATCAGTCATGCAAATGTGCCTTGGAAAATCCCTACAACCACCTGAGATATTCACACAACATATTGGGAAAAAAAGCAGAATTAATTTTGGAAAATACTTAAAATAGAAAATTTCTTTAAATAGAATACATCTCAATAACCATAAAGGTATAGCTGACATACTACAGCTTCAAATACAGGCAGACTTCATCAGATGATGCCTGCAACAAATTATTAATTCACTCTCAAATAAAATAGAATTAAAAATCAAACCAGAAAGAGAATTCAAGCTTACTGCTTCACCAGTTTTTCCAAGGTTTCCTTGGTCTCCTTTTTCTCCCTGTTAAATGTAGAAAACAGATTATGTAGTTCAGTAGAAAAGTAATTTCTTTCATATGTGTGTTTTAAAGTCCTCTGTTTTCCTAGAAGCCTCTTTATTTTCTAAATTACATCTGCCAATTAAAGCTAAAATTAGTAACCAAAAAAAGTCTCATCAGTGGCTAGTTTTGATTTTGTAAAATGATGTCCTAATATATTCAGGATTTGCCTACAAAAATAAAAACTATCAATTAAGTGCTCACTAAACACATTAAGTCAGCAAGTACTATAAATTAATTACTCAATTTTAATTTAAATCTTCCTTTCAGCAAATTACTTTCACTATTTCACTACTGCTTCAAAGGTAAGTGTTGCCTGTGCACTTCATGGATAGCTGTAATTTTGTTTTGAAAGAGTAGGAAATCAACATTTGAATGATATTTTAACAAACTTCTCCTTCTCCCCCCAAAATCTTGAAACTATCATTAAGTATTAATTAATTCTGTTCTCCAAAGTAATGCTGTTACATAACTGGAACATTTTGCTGTGTATTTTACAGATAGAAACTGGGTGTATAAGCACTATTGATTATCTGGCTATGACTACAATCTCAGTTATTTAATAACTGACAAACAGTTGTTTGCATATTGTTTATGCAGATTGCATCTCAGCACCGGGAAATTCTGCTGCCACAGCATTTTGACAGCTCAAAATCCTCTTTTGAACTGCAGCACTTCATCTCATCCCCATTCACACTTCCAAAATCCTGACAGTGTAGGAACTGTCCTGAGTCCCTTGTTGCCCCCCGGTCCAGGCATCCTCCCACTCCCAGGCAGTTAGATTTCATTTTAGCAGGCTTAGTATTTGATCACACATCCCTGTCTCCTAGGCCTGCATCATTTTCTTCTTTTACAAAATAGGATTTTTCAAGAAAGCAGAATCATCAGTATGATCCACATTTATATTCTATGGAAATGTGTACTCATATCCTTTCACTGGTATGTCACTGTAAATAGCAGTGTATAACCCTACTCCAAATACATTCTATTTCATACATAAAACCATCACTTACCTTTAAACCTTCTGGTCCAGGATCACCTACATAACCTTTCAGTCCTAGCTTTCCCTAAAATAAGGATTAGAATAAAATATTGTAAATATTCTATTTCAAAAAGATAATTTCAACTCGATTTATTTATTTACCAAAATAGGTGCGCTTAAAAATGCACAATTTAGTAATATGTAACGCAAAAATTTGAAGCAGGTGTACTTAGAAATCTATATCTGAAAATACAGAATATTACATCAAATACTGGAACAGTAAGCAAAATTTGTATTAAGTCTTAAAGCAGTTAACACTGAGGAAAAACTGTCACAGTCCAAGATTGAAACACATTTCAATTTCACTTTGAAAAAAACATATTAGGGAGACAAAAACAAAGGGAAGGCCTTATTCTCTCCTGGTTAATTCCAGCAGAATAGGGACTCAACACTAACAGAATTCGATGCTTAGACTTCAGGGACTGGTGCAATAACTGTCCTTTCTCAACAAGACAAAATCAGCTCAAATATCCTCTCCTCTTTATTCAGAAAAATGATGATTTTAAGCCTCATTTCTCTGCACTAGCATTTTGCTGCTGACAGATCTTGCTGCTATGATACTCAGTTAATAACTCTGTTAGTTGGAAGAAATGCAGCAACATCAATCAGAGCAGGAGGCCACAAAGTGACGGGATCCTTGAGCACTTGACAACGTCTCTCCCTCTGCTGTCACTCACAAAGACTCACAAAGGCATGCAAACCAGAATGCTTTCCCCCTTCATTTTCAATTAGATGTTTGTAACTTAATTATGTCTCCCAGCTCTTTCAAGAGGTTGTTTTCCCTCCCAGTATACTTTGCTTCTTCTAGACATGAAGTACGGCCTAACCGTTTGGTTATCTGGACAGCACAGCCCTACCTAGACAAACTTTCCTCATCTGCTCTGAGGAAAAGTTCCTAGTCCAACAATAAAGGTCCAGTGCACTGGATCTGGCTCTTGAGCAAGTTGCTGAGAGGCTGACAACCAAAGAAAGAAAATTAATTGAACATTTTAATGATTCAGTATCAAAAAGATACAGATTTCTGCTAAAAGGAAATTATCAGCTGCTGTTCCAACAAACTGAATAATTGGAATTGCCAGTCTGTAATAAGAGCTTTCCATTCCACATCGACTGTCCTGAGAAAAGAGCAACTAAAGCAGCGGATAATAAAATGTTTCTTTAAAAGAGATAGCATTTTTTCATCTGGCTCTTTTGCTTCAGCTGCTCTCGTGCTTTCAGAGCACAATGTGTTTGTTAGTTTCTGGGCATCTGAGAAATTCTCTGTATGGCTTAAAAATATATTCTCTTAGCAGGTTCCATGACATCTCATATTAATCCCTTTCTATCTCTCTCATTCTCTCTGCCTACCTGAGTGATTTCATTTTGCCCAACAAGTTCCAACAAATAAAATCACTTTAGGAACATAATTTTGTTTTTGCCAATGGATCAAAATATGGTACAGCCAGGAATGCGGTACTTGGAGAAGTTCTGGGAGATCCAGATAAAGCAGTCATGTCTTTCCACAAGGCTTAACAATGAAAAAGTGATGGGCTTCTGCAGGTCACTATATGCTGTTTAACCACTTTGCTGTAAAGAAACTTAAGGTCTTTCCATACAGCAAGACCGTAACATAAAAATGTTTTAAGAGAAATTCATTGAAAGAAAACTAGTGGCCTCTATTAACTACCTTGCTAATTTTAGTCTTATGAGAACTGAATTTGTAAAGGTTTCTTCACTGTCATTCCCCAGCTATGTACTAGCTGCAAAGGACACACAACAGATGGAAGTTGATCAGGAAAAGGAACAAGTGGAATTAACTGGTAAAGCAATCTGCAACACATGGATTTGGCTTTAAACAGAAATACATTTACACCTGGAGGAAAAGCCAGTGACAGAAGATTAAACTAGGAATGGCTGCTTTTCTGCTTGCAAACCCCTGTGCAAATTACTCTTCCAGGGCAGGGTAGTCCCAAAGGAAATGTCTGTTTCCTAAAATATTAACTGAAAGTTCTACCCTTCCCTTTCAGGAAACAGCAACCAACTGTACTCCTTTCACCTCACAACTGGTAGGTACAGGTGTGTATCTATTAATATAAATATCTCTTACAATCACTCTATTTCAATCCTCCATAAGCTTCCCACATGCCTTCAGCCCACAGAAGGCACTTTCAGAAAATACTGCACTAGGAGTGTGGGGCAGATTTGAGAACATTTTCCACTATAGTCAGGAGAAACTGTTCATCTTATGACTAGATAAATTCCAGCTTTTGTTTAACACATGTAGCTCAGAAAGTAATCAATTTGCAACAGTTCCTTTTTCACTTTCTGGTTTAAAACAATCTCCAGTCTTTTAAAGGCATTTTCTTCTCCAGCAATGAAGATACAGAAAAAGAGAGAAAAAAGCACCAATGCTTGCACTGACTGAGCTGAGTTACACTGACAGTTACAGTGTTAATATTTGAATAGCCTTTGAGAGAGAGGGTTAAGTGGGATGAAACTGAATAAACACAGTCACATCTTTAGTATGGTGACTACTGTATTTTCACAGGGCACATAAGCAAATACTAAAAAAATCAGCTCTTCTTTTGTTGTTTTTTTTTTTTTTTTTTTTTTTTTAAATGAAAGGGT
>VZRN01005936.1:1427506-1496119 GCA_013397935.1 Dasyornis broadbenti | reverse complement strand
AGTAGAAGGATTAATTCAAGAGAATGCAAGTATTTGACTTTGGAATAGAATGGGTGGGAAGGTTTGGAAAGGAATGAATGAAAGATCAAATATCATGATCAGATTCAGCTAACACTTCTTCTAAAGTTGAAACAGACTGAAGTCTTTGGAACTGAGATATATCCTGTGTAAGCAGGGGAACATCCTTGGTTTTGTCTCCAGTTGCTTTAGACACATTGAAATTCTTTTTTGAGCTGGGACTGGGAACCCCCGTGCAGGTTCATATTCACTTCTGTTCCAGCAGAGGATGATCTATTTTGATGGCAGCATTGGTCAGGTGGGTCCCAGGGGTTTTTGGTCTCTTGCATGTTTTTTAAAGTAAATGTAGAAACAAGGGCAGGAGAGGCAGGAGGGAGAAAAATGAGGTGAAATTTTATGGCTGCCAGCTTGCCACATGCTTAAACCTGAACTGGGGACTGGATATTTTGACCTAAAATTGTAAAAGAGATGAGGATTCCAGAAGCACTCGAAACCTGCTTCATTGCTGTTTCATAAGAATAATCAAAGATTTACAGTATATCACCTACAAGGATACCTTATCTAGTTCCAACAAGCCCTTGAAAATTAAGAAAACAGTGGCTGAAAAGAGGACTATCCTATTTAACCATGCCCACAAATAAGGTCTGTAGGACAGGAAGGAAGGTTGTAGTGAGAAAAGCACAGGCAAGACCTTCAGATAGAACAGCTAGACATTAGAAAAAAGATCTGTAAACCGGGCAAACAACTGCGGCAGATTGATGAGGAGAATGAAGAATTCCCACTCCTGGAGGCTGAAAAACACAAGTTAAAGACATCTGTCACCTAAAGAGAGAGGTGACAGCTGATGGTGCCTTGGGGTCATGCAAGGCCAGACCACTTCTTCAGGTCCCTCTTAGAGACCTCCTCTGCCCCCATGGCTATTTAATTAGTGCAGTGACAACACAGTTTTGATAGTTTTTACTTTTAGATGTAGCATGCACTTTTTAAAACTCCTTTGATGGAAAATGGAAACAAAACCTATGCAAATCAAATGAATGGCAAATTGCAATTAAGGAAGAATAATTTTAAAAGACATATGTGTTCAGCAGCTTATTGACTCAGTCCTGCCACACTATGTGAGATTTAACAACGTCGTGGTTGTGACTCTCACCAACACAACCACACAGTCTATGTTACATGTGCCAGCAAAGCCCCAAGGACAAGCAGAGATGGGAGCAGAGTTCAGAGCAGCAGCAGCACAAACAAGTTGTCCAGGAGCTGTGGATCAGCTGGAGTCAAGAGAAGTCATAGAATCCAGGCAAGAGCATGTGGGCCCCTCAACATGGAGGAAAAACTGTCAGGGCCACCTATCAAGCAAAATTCCTTATTCCCCTCTTCTCTCTTTGCAGGAGGGGATGTTAGCCAGCAAGCTTCTAAAAATATCTAGAGACAGCAACTCTGGGGCCCATTTCAGATGCACATACTCTTCTCTCAACAACTTGTTGTGAGAGAGAAACCAGAGAGCTGTAACACACGCCAATGGTGTGCACATTTCCCACTGAGAGAAATAAAAACCTAAATAATTTAGGTCAAATTGACCCTAAATAGATTAAAAATATTACAGTTTGCTAGGTTACACAAAAATTTTTCCTCTTGGGTCACTTTGACATCAGCTGATGGTAGCCTGTGCATGCCTGGTGATGTGGAGGATGTGAAGGTAGGTGTCTCATTGCCCATGAGTCACCCACTACAGCATCTTCTTTTCCAATTGCCACAGCACAACATGGGAGTTGCTGTCCAGCCATGAAGCCCTGCCCAAGGAGGAGACTCAAAGGATGATCCAGCCAAAATAAAATTTTCCATAAGGCTGTCAGCAGAAGCTCAGTCAGATTAAACTGAATATTGAACTAAGTTACAGAGTGTTTTGAAATTCTGTTCAATTACTTGCATGTTTTCCTCAGTTGAAAAACAAAAGGACTGTTGTGGCAAGGTTTTGTGTTTGGATTTTGCGATTTTTCTTTTTGTTTTGGTGTAAGTTTGTTTGTCTTAACACCTAATCTATGCGGCAAATAAATATGTTAATATAATTTTTAACAGCAAGCAAATTCCCAGCTTTGACAAACCAATGAACAGGAAAAATGACATAGGCATATATCCACTCTAAAAGCAGAAAACAGTGGAAAAGACTCTCAAATGCATGCAAGAAATGGGAAGTCATCCAGAATGAAATCCAAGTCAGTGACTACCACACATAATCAAATCAAGTAAAGGCAGAAGACCAAATTGCATTCAATAAGTGATCCTCCTGTAATCCCTAGTGCAGGCTAGTATCCATTTTACCTTGGAAATTTTCTAAAAATAAGTTTCAAGTTCACTGAAATATTCATAGACACTAGTATATTTTTATAACAAAAATTGGATGATAGTTTTAAACTTCTATCTTTTAAAACATCAGCATAAGCAGCATTGTGATGTTCCAGCTTTACTGTTTTCAGTAACTATCTGCCAGGTTTCTGGTAGATTTTTTAAAACATTCATCCTTTATATTTCTCCCTATGAGCTGCATGGGTTCTTTCCCAATTTAAATATTTTGATGTATCAGCTGGTTCAGTCCCTAGGAAGTGCATGGCCATTTCATCTGTCTCAGAGGAGCACTATATTTCGTGTACTATGATAGTGATTTCCTTTCAAACCTTTGTATGGAAAACCATTTCTCCTCCCAGCTATGCTTTAAGCATGTTCTGAGGAAAAACACACATTGATTCAGGAGATGCCATTTTATCACAGTCACTTTTCACAGTAAACTTACATTTTAAAGCAATACTGAAAAACTTTCCGCTCTAACAAAATTACTTGTACTTACTCTTGGACCGACTCCTCCAATAGGTCCAGCTGGTCCTACTTCTCCCTAAAAGAAATCAGGCCTTCAATGATATTGACGCCAAGTCTTATTTTAAAAAAGAAAGTCTGCAGATAACTGTTTGTATTTATTATATCATCCTAAATTTACTTCATATGTGTTTGTCTGAGTCCAAGTCTGATAGAAACACTGTAAGACACCGACAAATTCATTAGCCAGAAAGCCATGACCTATGTAGATGCTATCAGAAAGGCAGTGAAACTGTTGGTATACCTACCATGATAGCAAAATTTTCACAATTTTGAGCAGGAAGAGACTCAGCAATCATGGATCAATCGCTATCTCCCCTGCAGTTACTCTATTCAAGCAACATTTGACTATTACCACTATAAAAGCAGTAGGAACATTCCTGCTTTTCTCTTCCATGTTTCTATGGCATTTTGCCAAGGTTTAACCCTTATCTTTTCTCAGGGATAGAGGGAGGCTGGGGGTCAGGCTAGTCTGGTGTGTAAAGGTAGAAATGAGACACTGAGCCTGTGCTACCCAGCAACCTGATATAATTATGCACAATGTGGAACTGCAGCTTTAACTCTTCAGGGTTCACTCATTACACAGTAAAGTATGAATTACCATAATGCCATGCCAGGTTTTCATGGCTGTGATCCTTTTGTAATTCATTGTTCCTCCTCAGCATGGCAGATTTTCTCCAAGTTTTGACGGAAGTGGTACACAACCTTTACAACTACAAGTGATGGGAATTGGGAATGATGAAAACCTACCTGGGGCTTCCTAGCTTCTAACCAAATGGACCATCTTGCCACTTAGCTTTTATTCACTCAATATCTGTCATGGAAGCCCATCATACAGCTACTTGGAAGTCTAGAGGTCTATCTTCATAATCACCAATTGAATTATTTCTAATGTTAATTATTTTTAGCCTACAAGAGATGAGCTTTTATTTTTATGATGATGAATTAAGAATACTGATGAATCTATAAGATGAAGAACTGTCTGTCTTTCTCCCCTTTCAGTTTATAGGGGTCTAACTGTTTACTTAAGGGTATCAAGGACACTGTAGTTAAATAGATATATACTATCTCCCCAGTTTAACTAAAATAACCACATCCAACTCTGGATGCATATTATTTGATTTCCACTGAAATAGTTAAAATAAACCACATAATGGATGCACAGCTCAATAAAGCTGCTAAAAACTTTTTGAAACACTTGCCAAAATGCAAAAGAAACTTCAAATTTTGCATGACAACACCATACACACTTAACCATTGCTGTCTAAACCTCTTACCCCTCACAACTTTTTCTTTGAAACATAATCTCTTAATTGGATAATTTTTTCATCTTACCTGAACTCCTTTGGGACCTTGTGGCCCTGGAGGCCCTCGGTCACCCAGAGCTCCCTAAACATCCAAAGAAACACAATGAGAACTTACATCAACTGACAATCATGGTGGTCTAGTTTCTCTCCTCTTAAAAACCTAGACTAAAATGCAAAACTGAGGTAGCAGACAATTTATTATCACTGTTCGTATAGAAAGCCAGGAGAAGATGCAGAAAACCAAGCATCGTACAAACTTCTACATAGATTTAGCTGAAGCATTTTTCTTTTGATGTTGTGAAAAGGAAGTAAGAAAATATTTGAACACAATGGAACAATTCCTCTTTTTAAAGAGGTAAAGCACACTACCATATTAAGATTAAAGCATCATCAATGGTGCAGATCTTTTATTAAGGCAGTTTTTAGAATAACATGTGTTGACAACACTGCAATGGAAAGAAACTGCAGAGTGAATTTAAACCAGTGGTGTGTCCAAAACTACTTGTGATTTTCAGCCCTTACTTTTCTGTTTGGATTATAATCAGCTTCCCAGAGATAAAGCGCCTTAACCTCTGCCAACTCAGAGTTTTCATGTCTGCTCACACTGACATTTCCAAAACTTTGTTAAAAAGACTTTGCAGCTAGCAGTGTGTCAAAAACCTCGGGCATCCTAATTACAATGGGATAATTAGGAAAAGCACTTGACCTGGCATAGAACAAAAAAAAAATGTGTAAACATATTCATGTTCTGGGAAACCTAAGCTTAACAATATCACATAAAGCAACAAGAACAAAGAAACTGCCCTTTAGGAGAGATATGATTGGCCTCTGAAGAAAGCAATAGTGGGAAAGTATAAGCCTTATTAACTGTGTAGTCATGAAGCTGAAGTCTAGACATTGGCCCAGGCATTGGTCAAGTAACAATTTACTCAGCAGGCGAACTAAAATGGAAGAGAAAAATGGAACAGGCCACCTCAAGGTAGTGAGTTTCATCAAACAGCCCATCAGTCTGGGAAGGACTGGGGTGGAGCGCTGCTTGACATGCCACCACAGAAGTGACAGGAGGGGTTTCAGTAGCACTACATAAGCAATATTCTTATATGGTTAGTAATGAAATTTTCTCATTGGCATAACTCTAACAGCAAAGCCTGTTAGTAGATAGGGCTTACAGTGCAATGCAACTGCACAGTGGAAATGGTAGCAGCACTGCTCCTGTACACACCCTTCCACTGAACTTAGCTGGATCCAGAAAAAAGTTCCAGACTTTAAACTGAATATTAATACTGAATGAAATTTCCATCTCGTCCTTGGTGTTTCAGGCAACAAAGAGAAAATGAAGGTAAGTCATTACAACGTGTGCCAAAGTGTCTGGAAAAAAATGGGAGTCAGCAAATGGGGTATCCCATATTTCACATACATAAATTCCCAGTTGACCATCCCTTCCAGAAGAGTTGAAACTCCTAATAATCACTTTACTAAAAGTGTTATACAAACAAACGTAAGTTAACAGGGGAAGGAAGCTCTCAGCTACGTCCGTGGTACAACACACACTGCTGGAAAAGCTACAGCAGTAGTCAGCATATTCTGACCATCTTTTCCTCTCATTTTTTTTGGTTAGAGAGCATAAATACTTGCAAAGGAAACAAACAAAGTTATTTCAAAACTTTGTAAAAACATTCTTATTCCCTTTTTAAAAAGACTGTGTGTTGTATATTTTCTTTAATTAGTGGCAGAACAAGATCAAACACCTTCTAAAATATTGTTTCCAAGCTGAGTAACGTTCTGTAGACCAAATTACATAATAAATCCTTTGAACATTGATTTAGAGAGATCAGATTTGCTGATTATTGCACAATTTGGAAAAAAATTACAATCCAGAACTTACACCGGCATTTAGAAACAGCCGATCACACTCAATAGAGCTTAAACTTCCAAGAGATTGAATTTATCCCACACCAACTGCTAAAAAATAAAGCTTACCCTTCTTTCTTGGCTTTTAAAATGGGTGTTGCTTCTGAGGAAGCATAAATAAAAACATCAGGAAAATAGCAGCATAGTGAGAACAGTTTCCAAAAATAAAAGTAGGAGGAAATGTTTTAGAACTGCAGTCAACTCACGGCAGCTGGGAATCCCAAAAGCCAAACATTTCCAAAGTTATGCAGACCTTCTCCCTCAGTACTGGGAGCAGTATAAGAGTTTTTCCAGTTTTGTAATCCTTCTTTTAAAATCTAAGACATCAGTTTTCCCTGACTAGGGCAGGCTGTCTAAGCTTTTTAGCTCTAATACCAAGTGTGCTGGAAAGCATCAAATCTGGTTCAGCTATGTAATTTCTGCATCAAAAGAACATGAGGTCTTAAACTTTATAGTCCACCTCTCAGTACCCTTTTTTCTGGAATCTGTGAAAAGGCAACAAATCAGTAACGTATGTATTAAATATCAACAGACTTCTAATAAAAACTCTTCAGATATAACATGCAACAACACAATCTCACTGAAGAAACTGAGAAGCAGGGTTTAGATCTGTTACACCACTTATGTATAACCTTGGACGATTGAATCTGAACTGCAGTTCAAGAATTGTTGTATTTCTCTTCCAGTATTTCCCTAGACCCTAGATAGTGTGTTTCATCAACATATTTTTTGTTGTAAACACTCAGTAACTCAGAAACACGAGAGCAACTGCCACTGCAACGGTCAGACAAACTCATTAATATAAGGCAGCTAACACTATACATACATGCATACAAACAAGTTAGCAAAGCAATAAATCAGAATTGAAGGTCGACATCTGTCTCCAGAAACACATTTTAACTTCTCCTCAATTTGCCCCATCAGATAACTAGTTCTCAGCCTTCCTAGGAGATTCATGGCTATTTTGGTAAAAGGCTCTTGACACGGTTGAAAGATAAGAGATACAGAAAATACTGGCTATGGGCTCAGCAACTGGATTATTTGAGAAGTTCTGAAGAATTATCACCTTTGGCATGGGGGGGTATTGTCATCATCTTCAAGGTAAAAATAAGATCATATCTTTAAACTATTTAATGCTCCCCATCCTATGTTTTCTTGACTAGTCTGCTATAGAATTTCACAACTCTGTTGATAGAAAATGTTGCAATTTCCGTGTCTGTATATTTTGTCCTTGGACAAATGATATTGTTGGTCTTACACAGTTCTTTTGCTCACCAGTTTCTGCCCTGGTTTACTTAAAACTCAAAAAAGGCCTTCATTTTGGTGTGCTAAACAGACTGCCTCTCAGAACAAAGCCATTCAAGTATTCTTTTCTGCATCTAGTCTCACTTGATTGAGTCCTTTTGGAATAAAAATGCCCAGAACTGTACTATAGAGATAAAGCCTTCTCATGCTTTGTGCAGTGGCATTAATGTGACATCTTGCCTTGCGTTCTACAATTTCACCTAATTTCTAGCTGCCTTATTGTGCTTTTATTTCAGAGAGACCTGGTAATGTCTTTGGTCTAAGTTTATAGCAGGATTTACTGTTTTAGTCCTCGGCATGAATCAGTCTGAAATAACTGAGGTGGGATGAATTAGCAAAAAGTGTAGTTTTTTAGATAATCTAAAGATGCTCAACTTTGTTTCATATACAAATTTTATTCTGTCATTCTTGTGACTATTTAGCACAGAAAATACAATGTAAGAATAGTCCCAGGGCTGATGAGTAAGGAACTTCATTGGTACTTAGCTTTCAACAAGGAGTCCATCTTCAGATATTATTCAATCATCTTTTTCTGGGTTAATTTCTGACACCTGCAGTTTTTGTATTAGTCTCTACCATTTCCAATTTAATAAAAATTTCCTATTTCTGCTTTTATTCAAAGCTTCATTGAAAACTTTATTCATGTGACTTATTCCCTAAACTGGGTCTAAAATTTTAGTCTGCTGAAGAGCAGAAGCTAAATTATTCTGTCACAGTTCTGCGTAGACAAATTTTATACTTTATTGTTATGTCTCATTATTTTATCCATAATTTCATCTGGCATGTGAATTTTATCAATTTTCCATATCTTCAACTATTATTTCCTGAAAAAATTGTTAAAAACAATTTTTAGTATTCAAGTGGAACCTGAGTGATACAAGGATCAGCATACATTTGGCAAGCATTTTATTTAAATACAGGTGAAACACATGCTACTTTCTAGCTACATAGAATTTTCTCATACTTATTTTGCCATTACATGCTTCCACCTAACACAGTAATTGCTCTCAGAACTGCATGGACAGCATTACACATTTGAATAACTTCCTCATATCAGTACCTGAGGCAAAGTACCTGCATTCTGACAGCAAGATTATCTTCTCATAATGCCCGTGTTCATCTCTCAGAGCCTTTTTCTCAGAGATTTACACTATTTACTCTTATTTTTGATAGCTTTTATATAATCTTACCTTAGGACCTTCAGGGCCATTTAATCCAGGTACACCAATATCTCCTGGAAAACCCTAAAGAAATCATACAGACAAATGATTTTCAGAGTAGGAATGTTTTCAGTATACTTGTTTTGATTCTGTTCATTCATTTAATAAACCTGAGTCACAGAAACAAGAAATAAATTTGTTCTACCATCCCCAAAAATGTCAAAATCCATTATGTTTCCTTGAAAGGACTTGGATAAGTGACAGATTTTAGGCAGCTTTCGTTAAACTTAATTTAGCAGATGTCAGCATGGATTTAATTTCTCTTAGGATAAGATTTTTTTATCCGCTAAGCAATGTTTGAAATTAAACCATTGGACTGGGTTTGAGGCACAAAAAACCTCCACAAAGCAGCCAGCACCAGGTCTTGCACTTATGAATTCAACTATTTTTAAAATAAAGTTTAGAGAGCAGCTGAAGCCCTTTAATCCTTGGCCACACTTTAAGGACCAGACCACTGCAAGATTAAGAAAAAGGTAAGAAGCCTTTTGCCTCCAAATCAGCAGGTGATAATCTACATCTGGCTGGCAAAAACTGAAGGTCACCAGCATGTAGCATTATTCAGAAGAGGCCTTTGAGAAGTAATTTGTAGTATAGGTCAAGCTGTTAATAAAGAAAAAGTAAATGTGCACAGAAAAGGAATCAATTAAAAATATCACTGCGAACCATCTGGCCAGCAGGCATTGAGTTGGGACACCATGAGGACACCGCTGTGTCAGGGGAATTCAGCTTCAACTAGATTGCTTTCTAAGGCATGCGGGTATTTTAAGGAATAAAATGGTGCAGCTAACCCTTAGGCAATACAATAGTGAGTTAAATTTCATTAATATCCAGAGAGGATACCTGATCTTTACATTTGTAGGATAAAATAAAGCATTGGTAATTAGTTAGCACATGGCTCATTCAGTGCCCTGCCAAGATCACTTTTGATTTTGCTTTTTTAATAAACTTTCACATTTCATTAAATTTTGACCATCTGAAAACAGTAAGATTGCCACTTCCTCTGAGCAAAATATTTATTACTACATCTAAGCACACCCATGGCCTAACACTAGGAAAAACAAGTTTCCTTCTTCATTAAGAGAAAATCATTACAGATTAAAATGTATAAATATCACTCTTTGCATACATACTTTTTCCAGTAATGGAAACAAAAGCACATATACATTCAGAGCAATTTTTTAAAAAACAGGTTTAGCACTTGGATGCTAATGAGTCTAAAAGTAAACCACGAAAGAGTAAAAATGGTCTGAGTTTTCAGAAGATGCAGAACAACTCCAACACTCCACATTTCACAATACATCACAGTGGTTTCACTTTCTTTGTGACATAAAACAGTAATTACAAGTAGAGCTGTGCAACAATTCCACCATGCCTCTAGGTGGCACAGAGCATATTATTTCCATGTGACCAAGATACTGAGGCTGTTACCTAAAATACTCACTTGCATCACCCTCCATTTCTGTATAGTTCAAAAGAGGAGGGGTTTTTTTTTTTTTAAATCCTGGCCACCGTTACCTATTGAAATACACTGAAGAGTTAGGTCAATTCCTTGGAAATTTTTAGCTCATCCTTTCTTAGTTTTAAATTTGCTTATTTATAGACTGTAAACAGTTACCAAGAGATGAGTTGTTTCATAAATCCCTTTAAGTTTCTAACATGCAAACAAATGCTAAATGCTGACACAGACACAATTTCCTCTTAGCAATAAACATTCCAGAAAACAATCTGTCTAGCAAAATGTTAATTTAGAAAGATTCTTATGCTTTTATAAAGGAATGTATTTACTTTAGTTATTTGTTTGTTTGTTCAAGTTTTTCTAGAAGGAATTCAGTAAGGACCATGAGATGTAGGTGTCAACGAGTACTATTGCAGATAGAACAAACATGGTATTTGGAAACTTTTCCATGTCAGGCAAAGTCTTAGGATACAACAGGGCTCCTGGCCTTAGAGCATCAACAGCAAACAATGCATTTTAATACTTAAAATCCTCATAATTTTTGTCTTTTCTGTTAAGATGGATGAAGAATTTTCCTCTTGAGCATAACCACAGAGAAAATGCAGATACTATGGCAGTATTAGAACACTATTTCCAAGATGTTCTCACATTAATAAACCATTAAATAACTGTAATAATCCAGGACACAGAGAGTCACTTAAGACAATTCCCGAAAAAGAATGAACCAGGAAGGATTTCTTGAAACACCTCAGCAATGGCGCTTGCGCTTCAGATTCCTCGCAGTGAAGTGGTATACATCTCTAGCAATATCGAAATCTGCCATGAGTTATTCAGCAGCCAGCTCCCTATGAAGTTACTCTGGATTAAAAAGTCATTATTCTTCCATAAGTGAAAGGCCAGGAGATTAATGTATAGTTTCCAGCTGAGACCGTTCAAAACAAAACATCCCTTGATATTATGACTTCTAAGGAAATGCAAAGTCTTAACTTCCCATCAGCCAGAAGCCTGGCAGCTGGTAGGATACAAATAATTTTCAAAATCTTGCTACAGATGTGGCCTTTTGTCAGAAAAGCACTTTAGAATTCACTTCATTGAATCAAAAGAGACATGGCTTCAGAAAAATCTGAAGTGCCAACTCTCTTAACACAAACGTGCTTTAACCTTGCTGTGCATGTGTTGCTTTTTGTACTGAACATTTAAATACAAAATTAACACCTTTATTGCTTTCATTTATCTATATAATGTTTAATTAACAAAAAATGCAGAGATGGCCAAGTTGTTACTATGTTAGGGCGTGTCTCAGTGCCTCAGAGATGAGCGATCTGTCAAAGCTTTTGCTTTTCTTCTGTTTGTTTTTCTGCATGGCTGCTAATACGGAAGCAGAATATGAGAAATGTTTGGAAATTGTACTCCATTTCCATAGGGAATTCTCTCACATTTACAGAATCCCACTTCAAACTGTTTTACATGATGCCTGCATTACTGGCCATCCATCTTCATGCCCTCACCTTCCCTCAAGGGGATCAGGACACAAGCACTGGTGGGAAGGCCCCGTGGAGGGAAGATGTCTCCACACACTGTTGTAGTCCCTTCAGTCACCAGGTTTCCCTGCTCCAACAAGAATTCATTCAATCACATGTTGCAATTCATTTGAATGAGAATTTAGAACAAATTTTCAGAAGCAAGACAGACTGGATATAGCTACTGAATTTCAACAAGATACCTTATTAAAGATTCATCACTAATTATTATAATTAAATCACAAGGAAGGTTTCTGCAAAAAGCTACAATCTCTGTAAACTGAGAAAATGAGTTGTGATTTTATATTCTCCAATAAGTGTACATTATTCTTCTGAAAGGACATGTTATGCAGATGTACAACTTTGGGAAAGGACCAGATAAAGTTCTTTGCAAAGGCAAGTAGACAGGATAAGAAATTCTACCAGAAGAGTAGGTCTTCAGATATATGCCAGACCATACAATTAATTCAGCCTTTAAATTGTCTTTATTTCTATATTTCCTACAAAACATTTGCATGCAAGTTATTTGATGCAGTATTGAAACAGAAGGCTGTGTTATTACTGCACACCTGGCATTGTGTGCAAAACCTCAATCATGTGATAATGTATGTGAAACATGCATTAAAAATAAAGTTTCTGTTAAATGAATACCTCAAAGCAGAGAGTGATTCACTTACAAAATGTGTGCCTTTTTGACTCTTTACTGTTATTTGAATGTATCTTTTTCTTTTGTAAGGCTACTGCCTAGAGCATGAAACACACCAGCTGAATCCTATACAAACACCTTCCTGAAGGAATAAGCTAACGACTTCGGATCAAAATACTGCACAGATGAAAGAAGTTCTATTGAAGATACCGACTAATGCTCTCTCTGCTTTAGATGAAACCTATTTATTACACTCACAACACATCTGAAGGCACATCTGAAGGAAACTATCACCCTCATTTTGGGGGGATAACTAAATGTAGTTCCTAGAGCAAAATTTAACTATAAAATATTCTGAATACATGTGGAAGCCTGTTAAAGGCTTGTCTAATTTCATTCACATTAATAATAAGCACTGCATACTTCATTGTACACAGTAAACAGAGACATGGTGGGTTAAAACAGTCAGATCAGCACTTTCCAGTTGTCATACCAATAAAACAAAGCTCTACAGATATTTAATACTTTGGCAGTTCATTTTCAGATGCATGACAAAGCAGCAAAACGTGTCAACTGATGAAGAATACACTCCATAAAGTGCTCATTGAATATATCCAGTGGTTTGTGAACAGCAGGCATTCAGACACACGACAGACCCTGGCTCTGCAGCAACATACCCAGAGGAGAATTTGGCTTGACACTGCAGGACTCCTGCACTGAAAAAATCCCTTGGCAGCCAACCCTCATCCGGCCGCCCAGAGAGTGAGACATCTGTCCCTCGCTCTGCTTGCTCCTGCCATCAGCGCTACACAGTCAACTGTACTACTACCCAGCCCTGCTACACTCTCCAACAGACCCTGGCTATGGGTGCATGGCTCATTTAAACTCTGACCTGGTGTACCTTGGCTGCACAGCTGCAGAGGAATGAATTAGGAAGCACTTCACTGGTGATCTGCATTTAAAACCACAAAACCCCATGAGGATGATTGGAGTCTGCCTGCCCTGCTCCCACTGCTCTGTGCAGATACAGCTCTAGACTGCAGCTGCTATAGTGCCAGAGTTACAGCAGTTTACATGGGAAGAAAAATCAGGGATAGGACTACTTATTCTTTACAGTGGAAGTTAAATACTCAAATGTGTAATTGGAAAGACCAAAGGATCCCCAGTTTTTTACTTCACATGTACCCAAAACAAACTTGAACATGGGGACAGGGCATATTTATAAATCCCATTGTGGTAAGTGTTCGACAAAAGGAGAGAGAAATAGCTGGAAGTAGACTCAGGGTTTCTGCCACTGGGCAGACACAGCCTTGTTCGTCCTGCTCACAGCAACATCCAACAAATCCCAATATAGGTTTGGTTTGGGGTTTTTTTAAATAAAATATTTTGTAGAAGACATATGGTATGGATTGTCATGTCTATACCAAATTCAAAGTACTTTTCTTGTAAAACAATAATTCATCACATTCTTCTATTTCCAGAAACATCAAGGGAACATGTATTATAGGATATAGTGTGTGTTTTCTACATGGGGTCACAGGAAGTCTGACCATTCAGATAATGAAATAGGAAGAAGGAAAGCAGCCCTGTCTGACATGCTATGCTGTCTGGTTTTGGAAAAAGAGACATGATAAGACACACGACAGTAGGCTTTTCTTGTGGAAAAATCTACGTTATTTGCTCATACTTCATATATTCAGTTGTGTCTAAATAACTTCTGGTAACAACAACAACTAGCTTATTTTTATAAGACAATGTAACAGGAGGGAAAGATACACTCTTCAGTTTTAACTGCTTATTTTAAATTCCTTTCACTGTAGAACTTCTAGTATTTTCAATTTGTCCAAAATCCCACTATGCTGCTATCCTACATCCTTTCTATTTTGCCATATGGTGACCATATTTTTAGGAAGTAAAAGGTGGAAAAACCTCTTTTACTTTATTTGGACATGTCGTGCATGACTGAACTTAAGAGAAACTTTGCATTGTAGTTTTAAACCTGTCATTTTGCAGACAATTACTCAAAAAAAAAAAAAGTACCTGAACACTCAAGTTTTAATTATCTAGCATCATGCACTTTATTTATCTTCCAGTGTTGAAGTAATTCTGCACTTCTGAGTAAGAGGAAATGCTGAGCTTTTCAGACAAAGTTTCCCATCCGTATCTGCCCCGAGGGCAACTAGCCCAGAACGATGATCTTTTCCCCAGACACAAAGGAGTAACAGGTCTGTGTTGGAATAAGGAACTATGAAGTACTACCAGCACAGGCATCAGGGTCAGCAGGACACAGGCTTTAAGACCAACAATTTGGGATTGACCTGATGCAGGTCTCCCTTGCTGGAAGCTGTACAAAGAGATGATGCAAGGGCCTCTTTGTTAATAATGAGGCTCACAAAATCTAAAATCCTGAGTCACAGAGAGTGGCAGCTGTGGACAGCAGGCACGGGCTTTGTGTCTTCTGCATTCCTTTGACTAAAATAGAGAGACTTATTCTGACAAGACCACCTTGTGTTGCTACAATGCACTTTCCAACAGGTTTTCTCTCAGCCAGGGCTTTTGCCTATTAAGAAAGGTAGGAACACAGAGCCTTTGTTTGAGGAGATTTGCTCAAACACATGTAAAGGCAGAAAAAAGATCATTCCTAATATATGTCTTCCATTGATAATTTTTTAAAAACAGGAAAACCCCCAAATAAAGAAAGAAACCCCACCACAAACCAAACAAACCCCAAAATACATTCATTGTATGAGGCTAATAAGAAAGAACAATCCATAATTTCTGCTTTCATCTCTCCAGAAAATCCACGTGGTGTCTGTATATAAGTACTATGTAGACTTGCATGACACTAAGGCGATCTTAGGAATCTTCACTTCTAGATTCAACTGCTTGGCAGTGCTTCCCAGGTAACTGGTGTTTATTCTTTCTCTTTCTTGTAAGATACAAATATGCAACTAGGCCTGGAAAATCCCGTTTGTAAACATGCCATAGTATTCACAAATGTAAGTGTGCCTGAGAAATCACATGAGTCTCATTCCAGGTGTTGCCCACAACAACAGGATTCAAGAGAGAGCAAATCCGAATCATATAAACAAATGAAGAACTACCTTGTATTCAAAGATCCTGTACATTAATATTTTGCAGCAAAAAAATTACGAGCTGGAATCTTTTGTACTTTATGGAGAAGAATGAATTCATCACATATGACTGAATAAAAAGTTTTTCCTAATTCAACTAAGAAAACAGTCTTTTATGAAGCAAACCCATTTACCTCTTATTTTTATAATTTAGAACTGACATTTGGTTTACCTCTATCAAGCAATTTCTTACCTCAGGTCCCTGAGGACCCAAGGGTCCGCAGGGTCCAGGTTCTCCAACTTTCCCCTGGAAATAAAATCCAAACAGTTAAGATTTCTGATGATAATTTATTTTAAAAAACTGATTGTTACAAAGATTTTAAAAACAGTTATTAACAAAAGGCCAACAGAATTGTTGAGATTTCTTCCTCACTGAATAGGAAATTTTATAGCTGCTTCTCTTCGTATACAATTAAGACTAGTTCTTCATATCTCTTTGAAGTCATAACAAAAAAAAATTCAAATTAGTTTTAGACAGAGAAAACTGGGAGTTTTGGGAGGAACCATATGAAAACCAATTGAAATACATAGCTGTTTTCACAATACAAAATACATATTATTTAAATGTCCAGAAAGTAACTGTTATGGATATTGGTTTACACACTTACCTCTATATTTTAAGTATGAAATCATAGCCAAAGAAATGGCAGTTTTGTGGTTAATAACAGTAAAATTACGTCCTATCCGCATGTTGTAGTGACTCCATTACATACAAACTTCAACTTGTCTAAAAATGGGCCAAAATATTTGTCTAAGTTATATCTGTTCTTCCACATTTTTATAAGCTTTCTGCCACCATAACTAGATGTTACTTGAGCAAAATTAAGGTCTGACCTGGAAAATATTTTTCTAATTTTTAACTTGAATTATTTCATTGTTAATTTATTCTATAAAGTTAAATTTCTATTACTTGCCGGACAGAGGTCTCATAGCTTAATTTAATGTAAATTACAAAGTTGGTCACATTCACCTTGTGCTTAAAACACACAACTGTTCAGGAACAGACTGATTGACATGCTTATCTTTAAATGAAAATTCTTATATCTTTAAAAGCAAAAAGGATGAGATTTTCCATCTAAACTTAAACAAATTTGTGTAAGTTTATTGCAGGATTAATGTTTATAATATAAATTATATAGGACAAAGAAAGTGGTTTTTACTGCGTTTAAGGACCTATGACATTCATGAGGTCTAAGAAGGTTTACCAGATTTTGGCTTGATTGCATATAAGAAAACTGACACTGGGGTGAGTGTTCGCAGCTTTAATTACGTATTGAAAAGACACAGATAATAGCACTAAAAACAAGTTAAGAAAAGCCAGGTAATCCTGTGCATTATGCCTTTTCTGCCTCAACATTTACAAACCCAGCAGAAGTGACAGCCCTGCACAGATGCCTTTAAAGTTGCTAAAAATCAGTAAATACTGGAATTCATGACTACTCCTATCCCTGAGAGAAATGATTAGCTATTATTAATGAGATCTCACTGCGTCCGAATCCAGCTAGTCCAAATGGTCATCTTGAAGTTCCCAAACCTCTCAGTGCATTTGTTTCAAATGTTACGAATATGTCCTTTCCCCCACACTGTGGTTGTCACAGAATGTCTAATATCCTAAGCACTCCTCTATTAAAATTTGACACATATACTGATCTTTGTAATGAAGCTTCACGTCTTAGGATCTGACTCACTCATTAACACCAGCCACTAGAAATAAAAGCATCTTAGACCTTATTCTTTGTGCATTTTGAATTGGTCACTTCTAGGGGATTACATGCACTGTGGACATAACAATAACACACAAGTGTCAAATATCAACAGCAGTATAAAACATCAAGTATCAACAACACACAGTGATATATTGAGAGCAAAATATGATCTATAAACTTACTGGGGGTCCTGGTTTTCCTCTGATCCCCGGGGGTCCTGGTAAACCAAGAGCACCCTGAAAAAAGAAAACTACTAAATACACATGCAAATGAATTGCTGTGTTATGTTGGAAGCAATAAATTGCTACATTTTGACACCTGAAACAGGCTTCAAAAGAATTCTGCAGGATGAAAACTATCTTCTAACATTCAACTTTCATCAAAAGAGTTCTCACAGGATGTGCTATTTCAGTGACTTCTGATGTGCTAGCCAAACAGGAAAGAAGATCCTTATTTATCTCAGTTTGATGATGTGAAGGAGCATGACAGACTGTGTGCTGCTGCTAACCACAGTATGTCCAGGTGAGCTGCAGATGAACCTCGAGGGTCAAGAGAAAAATACCTTTTACAACAGTTTCTTAGCAAGATTCAGATCATACCATAATTCTTTTCTTGTTTGATGCATCTCTATATGCACTGGTGCTAGAATTCTGCCTGTGCTCCCTTTACTGGTCTTTGTTCACACTTCCCATAAGTGAGTTTTTATTAGCACAGAATTTCTTAAAAATATATTAATTCAGTGGTATCCAGAAACTTTTTCTACTGCATTGTATTTTTATGCAACTGACCTGCTGCATTTTAAGAGACGCATAAGCCTGATGAAGTTGCTGAAATTAGATAATTTTGTAAAACAATGAAATTATGACTTACCTTGTCTCCTGGGTACCCTTGATCTCCTGGCTCTCCTGCAAGGCCATGTTCACCCTAAACAACATATAATTTTATACAGACACATGTATGTGGCTTAAAATGGAGTAGTTTTCAGAAATAGAGAATCAGAAATATTAAATCAATATTCACTATTTAAAATTAATACAGATCTTTGATAATGAAAGGTGTTGCACTGCATTGCCTCTTTCAGGATCCTCTATAGACACAGACCTGGATACTATTATGTTAGGTCTATTAGTAGTTAGTGTTCTGTTCAGAAAAAAGTATCTAAAGTACCAGGTCATGAGTCTGACATAATTTTAAAAACTAAAAGTCAGAAGAGAAAAGAAATCAAAAGGAAAAAGCAAAGGCTTTGCCAAGTACATTATGCTCAAGATTTAATGAAGGGAATCTGAAAGAACTATGTATCTCCAAGATAATGAAAATATTTAAATCACCTTATCACCTTTCATTCCAGGTTGTCCCACACTTCCCGGGAAACCCTGTTAAAATAAAGAAAACATAAATGCAGTGTTTGACTATAATTTGGAAACTAGCAGAGGCACCTGGCTGTGGGATGATTTAACACCATACCGTGGGCCCTGGAATTCCTGATGGTCCACTTGGTCCTGCTGGCCCCATGTCTCCCTATCAAACAAGAAAGGTGATTGTTTTTGATGAAATAAAGTAACTTTAAGAATCCTAACAGAATGGGGCATTTTTCTGCACCACGGAGAGAAACCAAAATATTTTTCAGGCTAATTTCTTAGGGAAAGAAAGGTATCCATATCATAAGTCCTCCATCTTCACAGTTCCCAACAACATCAGCTGAACCACAAGAAACAGAACCTGCCTCTTCTTTTGTATATTATAAATTCAAGAGAAGATCACAGTGTATTTGGCAAAGCAGATTAAGGAAGTTTTCTTTTGTACTGCAGCTGCACATTCAGTGGCCATTGCTGCTGTCCTTAGGGTTACGTGACAGCACTTCTCTGTAGGCATCGAATTTGGCTTAAAGAAATTATTCTATGATGAGTAGGGTCATAAAAGGTGACCTTTTTAATGGTCCTTTTATGCAGATTTCTCATCTATCACTGACTTCTATAAGTTAAAAAAAAGAACAAACAAGGTGACTCTTGCAAAGTACCAAGTATGCAAAATCAAGCCTATGTTCTGATGGCCATACTAACCTTTTCTGTTCTAATACCTTCAGAGTCCTTACTACAACTCTTCTTTCTGCGATTTATTTAGGCAGTTTTATGACAGAAAAAAAAAAGTTAATCACAAAATTTAAGAATATTAAAAAACCAGCTCAAAAACAGCAATAATATCAATGAAAAATGGTGAGCTAAACAGAAGATGTGACTTAGAATAGTTAAAACTATATTGTAAAGGGAAAAGTCTGTCTACTTTCTGCCTATTCAACCTCTGGGGGGGGGGAACCCAAAAAGGCAATGTTATATCTCTGTGGCGATGCAAGAATTTAGCAACACATATGAATAAAGAAATCTTTTGCCACTTGCTGAGAGTGACATGGAAAAGATGAGATGGACATCGATGCATTTCCTGTTGAGCACACCTTCATTAGTCTCTAGAGACTCAGCAATGTTAGCAACCACATTCTTCTGCAGCCATCATCAGACTTATGGCTCACTGAAGAAAATGGAAGATTGATCACTTAGTGTCTTAGGGGTGCTTGGTAGAGCTCCCAAGAAAATTGCCACTCTACATTGCTTTAGCTTTCCATGACTGCTTAAATGATATATTCTGTAATTCTAGTGGATCAAGTAAATTGTTCATGTTGCTGTCTCTGAGTTGTACTACATATTCTAGTTCAGCAAGGCATTCCTATGTTAATGATACTGAATGCTAAAATGCACACTTACGGTAACATTACCATTGATTCGAAAAATCACAGAAATACTGAGCTGGGGAATTAAGCTTACAACAGCAATGGGAAGAAATTCCAAAACAGCTTTACAATATTCAGGTTCATTAAACTCCTCTCACAGTCTCCAGATATATTGAGTGACTTAATTAACAGTAAAGAACTGGAATTACACAAAAATAAAACTGAAAAATTATTTCACTGATAAGGAAAGCGTTGAATTAGTAAGTTTGTCAAGTTTTTAAATCATCCTCCACCTACAACAGCCTTGATATATATTAACATACACTTATCACTTGGGCTAAAACTTGCTGATAGATAAAACCTACAGCTACATAAAGCGTACCTATGTGACAAGTGAAACTAAAACCCAATTGCTTTTTCCAGCTAAAAAGATAAAATACCAGAAAAGGAACACTAATGTTTTCCTAGAATTAAGTGGGCTTTTTAAAAAGGAAAATAAATTAAAAAGAAAACCTAATTCTGGTATCTAGCAGTAAATTTTCAGAAACTCTTCATCTTATTAAAACTCACAGCCTTGCTAAGTCTTGAAAGATGGACTGTTCAGCCAGCCAAAACTCTGAACTTGGTAACAGCTTTGTATATTGAAAAAATCATGGATGGAAGTAATTACTGGACTCAGCTTGCTGATGCTGCTCATTTTGCCATTGTTCTCATGAACAAAGACAAAAATATAAGTAACTCTTGACCCTGCACACAGCTGGGCTGGATAAGCGACTTGAATTAATGCTTTTGGTTTCTGACAGAAAAATATATTTAATCTCATGTTCAAAATTGCATCTCATAATAGTATAATGTGTTATAATTGACTAAGTATTTTAAAGCAAACATTGTAGTTCTTTAATCAGCTTTGGATGACCACTAGCATCTCCCTGCACAAGGGAAAACTGAGACCAGGGAGCACAAACCCATTTGGAGAGCAGGTGTGGTTGAGGAACAGGGCTGTACCATGCAGGCTGTACTTGGCGCATGCTGGGGTTTCCTGAAATTCCCCTGGGGGTGTGGTGAAATTCTGCTACAGATTAAAGGGTGCAATGGTCCCTTGTAAAGAAACTGGAACAAAGCACAGCTCTTCTAATTAGCTGATTGTGAAAGAGGAAACCAGAGTAACCAATATGATGTTGCAGGAACCATGTGAGAGAGTCCCACATACAGATGAGAGAAAGTCACTCAATTGGAGCTCACACTCTAAACAACTGTTAATTTCATACTGTTCAAAATCTAAACTTGCCATGAGCTTTTCTTCCCCAAGAAATAGCTCTCATTATGGTTATATTTCATCCATGTATAAGTGGCAAAACTTTGGACTGGTGATTGAAAATTATTCTTCTATTTCACAAAAAATTATTGACAATCTCTCTGTAAATGACTGCAACTTAGCAAGAAAGCACATGAAGCTTTGATCCTGCAAACACAACACTTATTCTCATGAGCTCAAGGTATGGCAAAACTGCTAAGTTTTAGTCAAAATAATCAGTAACAACAACTTTTTAGAAGCAACATATAGTAGGTTCTTTTAATAACCTCAGATACATTTGTACAATTATCAAAGTCTTTGAGATAAAATTCCAAACACAATCATGTAAGAGAGAAAAGTAAACTATAATTCTAAGCAAATTCAAAGAGTGCCAGCTCCAGTCTCATAAGTGCTTCAATTGGCCTGTGTCAGCTGACAATAACACAGTAAATCATGTTCGCATGATGAAGGCTGGAAGCTACAGAGGTTTCTTGACCAAGCTTTTGTTTTCACTACAGCAATGCCCTAACAATCCTAATCAGGCAGCGATGGATGACTTACAGGAAGTTTTTTTTTGTTATGAACATATAACTAAAAAGAGTAACAACTGAACTCAACTGTTGTGCTTCAAAGGAAAAGTAAGATGACCATCAGTGTAAAGTAACAAACCTATCAAGAATGTTTCAGATTTGCAGATATCAAAAAAACCTGTAAAGCAAACACTGGAGACAATCATGGCTTTCTTAATTTGAGGGTAAACATGGTATTTCTCCCTCATTAAGAACATGGCTCTGTAGCCAGTCATGACTGAGACAACATCAAGAATCAGAGGTCCTCTATGAGTAAAGAAATGAATAAAAACGCCCAAGGGAGTGAGACTACTCAGTGTGAAAGTCTTTCCTGCCTCCTGTAGGACTCACTGAAGCCACAGAACGTCTGTAGCGCAAACACACAACACAAATACTCTAATGAAGTCATATCAAAGTAAGTAATAAAAGTGTACTCACTCTTAGTCCTGGAAATCCAGGAGGACCAACACCACCAACAATTCCCTTTAAAGAAATTAATCTTAGATTATCTGAATTTTACGCTTTTAAAAGAAATCCCAGTGATAAGATAAAAGTGATCTACAAAGCAAGACAGTTGGGATCTTTATAGTTTCCAAAGAGTGTCAGCTTATCACTGTATAGAAAAATATGCTTAGCAAAATCCCTGCATTGTAGAATTAGATCTCCAGATGTTTGTATCATGGAAACATTTCTGCTGTTAATATAGTAAGATGAGATTTTTTTTTTTTACCATGATACTTAAAGTGGAAGGTAGAAAAAAAAAAATTGAGGGTGAAAAACAAATTTAAGATCCTTTGAAAGACAAATAAGAACACCTTCTCAGTTCATAGAAAGACCTCTGCAAATAAAGGCCACACTATCTTTATGAAAAATTATTTCTTGATAGAAAGTACAGTATTTGTACTTCATGCAGAAGTTAAAAATTCAATAGTACTCTACTACTGCCTCTGCCACAGTTTAACTCAAAAGAGGCTAAAACACTGCAGAAAACAGTTGCTAAGTCTCTTTGCTCTGTGTGAAACAGGTATTGTAGCCCTCCAGGTCCCCATGTCTCATGCAAGCTGTCCATGGGACCTGCTACTCAGTGGATAACATACACAGGGTCCACTGCAGCCTGATGGCAACCCATAGGGAAGGGGAAGTTTTATGCAAGAAAATCTAAGCCCATTCTGAAAGTGTCCAGCTGGGCATGGCTGCTGGACATGGAAAAGACGACATCTTCGTGCTCTCCTCCCTCCTAAGGCACATACACATTTTCTCTAAGCTGCTCCAAACCATCCACAGGAGAAGTTGAATGCTCTAGCAACATCCTCCAAGGTAGACTGACATCCTCAGAGAACTGAGAGGGTGTTTTGGAAATGAAGGATGGCATTAGTCAGTTAAGCAGAAGAATTTAGGCATGGAGAAAAATGTCATTACTGTCAAGACAGCATATGGGAAGAAAAGTCTTCCCTTCACGTTCCTGCTGCCACAGACTTCCCAGGTAGCCCCTGGTTTCCAGTGCCATGTCACAGAGAGGCTCTGTAAATATGCCATGAGCATTGCAGCCCCCTGCAGCTGCAGCACTGGCCCCTTGCCTGAACAAGCCCTGCAGGGTGAGCTTTGGGGGAGGAGGGGAAAGGGGCTGCTGCCTGTTGAAGAAGGCAGTAAGATCAGCAGCTGTCTTGGCAGATTAGATGGAACTTGTTTGCAAATGCTTAAAACTGGCTTCTTTGTAAATTGCTAGTCTGTAATTTCAGATCCAGGCTTTCTGAGCTTGTTTCTATTATAGTACTGCTCTGCAGATCTGGTGGAAAGACAGCATCTGCTTCATCAGGAATGGAGTGTGACTTGGGAGTATGAGGAGGGGAAGCAAGAACTCACCTTTTAATATCATTTGCAAAGCAGTTGGTGATATTTAACCCCTCAGTGGGTTTTCAAGATAAAACCCATACTGGTATCACCTGACATTCCAACAAGGGAAACTTTGCCTCAGGGTCCAGAAATGCAAAATACTTTTTCTCCTGTGTTCTAACATTGATAACCCACCAGCAAAATTAATGTAAGCTTTTCTAAAAAAAGTTTCTAAGATGGGTGTCAGGGCAGACCTTCAAAAAAGAGAAATTCTGTCCAGCTGATGACTCTGCTCTGTATCAGAAAAATCTTTAGATGCAAACTGATAGCAGTTTCCAAAGGAGCATCCAACAATACAAGATTATTTAAATCAGCTGCTCTTTCACCCAGGGTTTATTGCTGTTGTCTTCTCTTGCCCAAAACCTTTCACTGGTTTCTGACACCAAAGGAAACCTGAGTTTGGAGTCTGCAGCTAGTTGGCCTACAAATAGAGCAAGACAGCAAAGCTCCTTTGAGGGCAGCCTGTGAAGTGATGTGGCTGTGCCACAGTCTGAACACCAAACTGCAAGGGCACTTCAGCCTGCACACACTGCCAAGGACAAAGCAGTTATCACACTGATTACAATGCACTAAATGACATGCTAGCATAATTTTGTTCAGTACCAGTTCAAAGGATGAAATCAACTATCAAATGCACAAGCACACAAAAGCTGGGGTTTTACATGCAAGCAGAATCCTATTTTATTAAGGTGATCTTAGAATAATGGTTTAAATAAACAACACAAAGTCATATCTAATGCAAGAATTTTTGAAGACAGAACATTCATCAGTAATACAATGAGGACAGCAAGAGTTCTGATTCTCAAGGTAGTCAGCACATGCAGCAGTGGAAAATGTGTTCTCTTGGCAGCTTTCTGAATATTTTCTTCCTCTCTTTTATACTTATTTCAGTACTTTCCTAGCAATTTCCATGGAAAAGTTAACAGTCCAAAATTTTTCTGTAGACTTCAAGACATTTCTTTTGAGGCAAAAGTCTCCTTTAATTTTGGAGGGGAGTTAATATTGAGTGTTACAAATTTTGTCATGTTAATCAACACACAATTCAATACTTACAGGACTTCCATCTGGACCAGGGGGGCCTCTATTTCCAAAGTCACCTGGAAAACCCTAAAGTAAAATAGAAAATATCTGTTCTTCATTATTCAAGACATAAAAGGTAGTCTGAACACTGAATGCCTATGGGGAATTAAGACATCGTAAGTAGATTCAGGGAGGGTGATGGAAGAATAGAAAAAGCAGAAAGTTTCAGCTACACAGTTCAAGTGAACAGAATAGTGATATTTGTTCATCTCCTAAAATCATAAACCCAAAATGATACAACTATACACAACGTAAGCATATGGAAAAATCAGACAACTGAATTACTTTAAAAGCAATATTAAATAAGTATTACTTGAATTGTTTTCTTGCAGCCTATTTTCCTGTATATTATTTTAACTAATTAATAAAATAATTATTAATTATTTAAAAATTAATAAAATAATTAATTATTATTTAATTCCTTTTCCTGTTGCTTCAACATTCACTAAAACATGTCCTTCTTTCCTTAACTCATCCCCAAATATTACTGGTTGGCATCTCAGTATGACACACATTCATTAGAAATGAAAATTTTCATCTTTCTGGCATGACATCTTTCTTACCAATGCAAACACTTGCCTTGGTCTGCATCTACACACTGAAACAGTAACTCAAGACATAGTAAAGCCTCATTTATTTTATGAGAGTTTTGACTTCAGAGACTAGATTATCAGAACAGGAAAGAAATCTGATTTGCCAAGTCAAGCATCGAAGCTTAAAACAGAATTTCCATTCTTTCTTGAGAAAGAAAATGGAATGGAATTCCACCACTTTACTGGCTCTAATATTCCTTCCTTCCTGATAGGGTTTTGAGAATTGCTTTACTTCTTTCAGATGTTGCCCACTGCAGAAACACATAAGACACTGGGGAAAAGCGATTTGACTTTTCATTTGAGTTTTCTTTGGGGGTGAGGAGGGTTTTTAAAATTAATTTTTATCAGTTTAATATTCCTAGGCAAATCTCACTATTTTATTGGAAAAGCCACACGTATCTAGCTAGAAACTCATGCTATTAGTTTGAAGCAGTACCATGAAATATTTTCATTATTGTTATCACTGTATGAAATTAGGAGAATGGATGTAGCACAGACCTACAGAGAAGTCAAAATCTCTTTTAATTACTATGTAAGGTCCATATAAGAACTTACCAGAAAATATGCAAAATACTAAGCTGGAAAGGATTCTACCTGGAAAAATCCAAGCTATGGCACTCAAAGCAGACACTTTTCTTAGAACTGAAAAATCTCTCACAGTATTCTTCAAGTACTGAGGTAATTGAGAGATGCACTGACATCAAGAAATTAACCACAAAGAACCTGAGCATTACTAATCCATCTCCATGGGGGAAAGGAGCAAACTCCATCCTTACAATAATTTTTACAAGAAATGCTCTTCTTTGTCTTTTCAGTGTTTCAATATCTTTTCCCCCTTCTGTGTGTATCAGGAACAGTACTTTGAGGCATTAACCTTTCACCTCTGTAAGACTGTGTTCAAACCTGCTGCAGGGCAAAGGCCTTTTTATACAACTTTGGAGAGCATCCACACAGCTGTCCTTGCTACAGCAGTGTCTTTCCTTAATGGAATGGGGGATATATATCATCATACAATATTATAGGAACAGTAGTCAGGAAGACAATATAAAACTGTGTCAAGGAGACGGAAAAATCAGATCATAAATCACAGTAGTTTCAGCACTACTTAAGCCATATTTGGCTTCAGTAACAAGCCAAAATCCTGTAAAAATAAAGGCAACATTTTATGCACATATATATACATGCACACCGCCAAAATATGTTGAGACAACTTAATAGCTATTAATTCTCATCATCATGCATGATAATGTGAAGTAATCTGAGACAGGCTTCTGTAGCCTCTTTTGGCTTGATTTTAGGTGGAGATTTTTTCTGCTATCTCCTGTTAATTCAGAAAAGCTGAACATAGAAGTTCCTCTCACAACAATGAATTTTTTGTTAAGGATCTAATCAGAGAACTCACAAATAAGAATCTATAGCCATAATTGTAAGATCTGGCAATACAGGTCTTCATAAGGTTGCCACCTTATCATTTAAAAAGTAGAGGATTTTAGAATAATGGTCAATAAAGGAGATTTAATTGATTCTCAAGGTGTACACCATTGGTCAAATTTTTTCCCAGCTCTGAAAATGTAGTGTAAACTTTTACACAAACAAAATGGATGTTTGAGAGTGACTATGTTGTTAAAAGCTACCAAATAAGAGGATGCAGACAAAGATTAATTTATGACCCTTTCCTAAACAGCATATTTTGGTTGTACTGCCTACCATTGGTAGATGTTGGAAGAGGCATAATTGTTGTAATACACATGTATATATATTTTTGAAACTCAAAGGGGAAATGAAGGATGCAATGGGACAGTTTTACCAACCACACAGAATCACAGATGTTGGTCACAAATGATGCAGAATCATCCCAGCATAGCAGGAGTTACAAAAGGTACAGATCTCCCACAATCATCACAATCACATTCTCAAGCATGTGTCTTTGAACTGACAATGAAAGATCTAGCTTAGTAAGTAGAGAAATGAAAGCGAAATGAACAGTCACAAAAGTCTAAAACTGGAAGCAATATAATAATATACTATGCAACAAGTGTTTTATTAAATCAAATTGTCATTTTACATTATTAAGTATACAAAGGATGACTATTCAAAACTTTAAGGTAAAACAGAATATGAACTGTTTTTACAGTTACAATGGACTTGATTACTAAATTCTTGCTAAAATTGACAAGGTCTGTTCTGACACGTTGGCAACTGGTTTTAACTAATCACAAATAGAATAAAACTGTGTAAAAATCTTCGCCCAAATGTGTATGTAAAAGCAAAACGGCAAAATGCATCATACTAACAGGACAGATAATGCATTAAAAATATTGCAGAACTAGGCAAATTTCACATTATGATGATACAATGGAAAGAAATTGAACATACATACTTCTATTATGAAAGTATATTGTATGCAAAACCAGTCTAAAATTCAAACAAATCCTCACTCTATAGATGCAATTGACTATTTTGCTCCATTTCAAATATGCTAGAAATGTTAAAAATATGAACAGTTGTTCAATAAACCTACTAAGTAGTAGCATTTTGTGAATTATAAGTGTCTACAATCCCTTGCATGATCTACTTCTCTTATACTTTCCAATTACTTTCCAAAAATGAGATTATACTTGGGATCTGATTTCTTTCGAAACCATCTCTGCCAGTCAGACTGGGTTTTTATTTTCCTAAGTATTATTAGTGACAGTTTTGCCCAAAGAACTAAGTTGCACCCTAGAACAAAAAGGTGAGGAGCCTGACTTCAGGCACTGTAGAATTCCCATGCCAAATTTCTTTAAGCGACAGTGCCCTGCCCCGAAGCATTAACTCCAGGGCACAGTGCTAAAAGACTTTGTCATTACAGCTATCATTGTCTGGGGTTAAAATAACACATCTTCTCTAAGCTTGTGATCCAGCAAAGTACTTCAGGCCATGTTCCCATGTGATTGCTTTCCTGGTTGGTCCCTACATTAGTAGCCTTTCATCAAAGAAGTACTTTATAGATCATAGAAAGGAATTGGAATGAAGCTTGGGATTGAGGAAATTACATTGTTACAAAGAAATCAGTAGTGAATGAAGGCAACCACAGACATTGAGCAGAGGTGCTTTTGGTGCTCTGTCACCTATGTGAATCCTCTCTGCGTAGATTGATATAAATAAAAGTACTTATAGAACATAGCCTGGCACTGACAGAAGCTGTGCTCTACTGTAAATGGAAAGCAACTGCTTACCACAGCACACACAGTACTAACTGGCTGCTGTGGTTTGGAACAAATACTACACAAAGCACTACACTGGCAGTCAGAGCCTCAGTGAAACCTGCACAAAGACTGATGGTATAAGGCAAGACATGTTTTTGGTGTACTCTGCTGTCACCTCCACTTCCTATATCACCACAAGCTTGATTACCATCAAGGTTCTCCGCCTTCTTAAATGCTGCATGTGACTTCTGCAAGGTATTGATGGCACAGAGCCCTTCATGCCCAGCACTCAGATGCAAGAAGTAGCATTTGATCCAAATTAGAAGCAAACTACAAAATGGTCTGACGGCAGCTTCAGAAAGAACAGTCTATAAACTTAATGGCACTTTGCTTGCCTTTCTTTTTATATCAAAGCAATTGTAGGCTAGCGCCTTTTTTGGCTGGTGTTAGATTACACAGAAAACAAAACAAAATCCTCTACAACTCTCGTAGCATCCATCAAGGGCCAAACGATGATAATCATACTACTATTGAACAAACTTGTTCAACGTGGTAGATGAAAATCATCTGAACTGCTGAACACAGCTGACTGCACAACTGGAGAACTCCATGGTGGTTTCCAATCGCAAACCTCAAGAAAGTTAAAACTGGAAACTCCTGAATGGCTTCAAAGAGCTAAAATAATATGGTTGCAACAGAAAACAAAACATTTGGCATTGAAGACATACCACAGGAAATATGTAAACTTTGATAATGTATACTGGGAAGAGATGTGTTTATTCTCAGCTGCAGAAATATATGTTAAGTAGAGGACAGCTTTAATTTACCATAGTCCAGAAACATCAGACCTTAGAAACAGCTGATTTTCATTCAAACCAACACCAGACTTATGAAGCTTGCATCATATCTACACCTTGCGCTAACAGCAATTTTACAGAATCTATTTATGTATTTCTCTCATCATCTAATTCTCCTCATAGCTGATATCAGTAACCTACCACAAAGCTCATAGTGATGTTTTCCACTCTTCAGAACATCTAGTACTTTTAACCTGCACAGAATCTGCACTCCCGAAAAGTACTGATGGAAAACAACAGAAAGTCATCTACGGAAAAAATAAAATTAACTTCTTCCAGCTGATTAAAATTACGGAGTTAATTTTAGGTGGATTTACATCGGCAGCAGGAACTGTAACAGGTATTAGAAGACTTACCTGTCTCCCTTTAGGACCTCTTTTTCCACGGAGACCTGGGATACCCTGAGAAAGAAATAACCCATCATAAGTAGGTTTTCTGTTCTTCAATACTTAAATTCAAGTAATCAAATCCACATTTGATTGGAAAAAGTGTGAGAAGCACCACCATTTAAAACAAAAAATTAAAAAGAATTTAGCAAAGTACCATAGAGACAATGTCCTACAGCAGAAACACAGACTTTGCCTGTCTTTACTGTGGCAATATTAGAACAACTATGAAAAAGGGCCTTGTCCTGCTTCCATCAAAGTACACGTCCAGACAGCCTATTCGGTCAAATGAAATAAGAAAAAGCTCAAGCACAGAGTGATAGAGATTAAGACTTCAATGGCTGATTCTACTGCAAAGATCATCCAACAAGAGATAAATAGTAATTATTGGCAAAATGAAATTGCTTCAATGAAAAATATTCATTCAGGCTTTGTTGAAGAAAAACAATAACCCTAATCCCAGCAACTATAGATTAAAGTAAAATAATTCTTTACAGTTGCTCCCCATTTTACTTTAGTACCAGGCATTTAATTGATTAGACTAATTGGGTATGGCCTATTCATCTTATTTTCTTCACATCAGTTTTGCTTTTAGCAAAAAACATTTAAATGAATACCTTGTACATTTTCCCTTTCTAGCATCTACTGGATTGCCAAACAAACATCACCATTCCATTAATGTCCCATTAGGCCTACCCTTTCTCCTTCAGGTCCTGGTTGTCCAGCCACACCTGGAGGTCCAATAAAACCCTAAAAACGTAAGAACAGTGCTTGGTTTCAGTGCTGCTTGTCTCTCTATTGGCCCGCTGTGGGTTCATGACACAGGGATTAAATTCAGGCTTATTTGAAACTACCAGTGAAGCCCTAGAAATTTAAATGTGACTAGGATTTACTTTTCAACCAACAGCAAAACCAATTTCCTGTTATAAGGGTACAAATTGGTTAATAAAGGAGTACTAAGGAATTGTTCTAATAAGACAAGGTTGCATCAAATGCGTTATTTATTAGAACAGATGAAATCAGTAACATTTTTCTTAAGTTGACCTTACTGATGAACTCCACCAGAAAAGAAGTTCTCGTATTTAATAACAGTGTGTGATCACTGCTACATGTAAGAGTTCTTACGAGAAAATATTTATCTTAATATAAGCAGAAAGTTTTTCTTGTAATTCAGTCACAATGCATTTCTCTCCCACTATTCCTCAGTTGTATGGAGAAATGGATTCTGCACTACCAGATTCAAACTGATATGTAAATAAAAATATTACATTAGTTACTAAAATAGAATTCTTTGCTTTCATATCACTTCCCTTTCCTCCAGTTGTAATGATTTAATTTCTTGGGGGTTGGCCTTTTTTTTTAATTATGAAAGATGTATCCATCTTGTCAATCAGACCTAATGAGAGTAAGGAAAACAAAGGCACATTACATTCTACGGTTTCTTAAAACAGCTGAGAAGCAGAATTGAGTTTGATTACAGGAATGTTTTAAACCTAAAGTTCTAAAGATATATCATATCACATTGTTATACACTTCCATGACACAGGACTATGTGCCAAGAGATCTGTGTCATAATTTTTACTAGAAGTTACTTTTAGAATTTATACACAGAACTTAGCCTTAAGACATGACAGGTGTTTTTCCCTAAAATTACTCACTCCTTGGCCATTTTTAGCTTTGTGTAAACAGAGAAGCAGTAACTTTTCAGGAAGTAACTGGGATCACTTATGTCTTGTTGGTTGAAGGGAGAACAAGACAAAACACTTGAGAATCTGAGCAAAAATAAATTGAAGAAACATAAAAGAAACAATCCCTGAGGGTGCAATACCTGTTGGCACTTGATCCTGACAAATTAATTTTTCCTATCACTGTAATGGAAACTGACATTAAAAAAACCCACACCAAAACCCCAAGAAATATGTTAAAGAAGCTGCTGCAGGTAAAGGTTTTTAGTAACTACACTAAAAAAATAAGACAAAAGCAATACTTGCAGCACAGTAAGATTATTGTAACAGATACTTGAGAACACAATACACTGCTGAAGAACCTGTACATTAGCTGAGGGCCTGAAAACACCCAGGAAAAGCCTCCTTCAATTCCTAGATGCAACCAGCAACATACAAGTTTCTGGAAACCTGTGTCTACTCCTTAATGGGAAGAGTCAGTCTGAAGAAATACTTATACATGCACAAACATGTGTAGGCATGCACATGGGCTTATTTAAAGAAAACAAAATTACACAGCAGGCACCCAAAAAAACAAAACTGAAATAAAATCCAACAAATCAACAAACCCACAACCCTCAAAAAACAACAAACCACCAAGAAACAGAGAAAGAGCACCATAAAACACCAAAAAACACCCCCACCCAGGAGAAAAAAAACCAACCTATTTTGCTTCCAAGAATAACCAAAACCAAACCTTGCCTGCACAGAGCATTAAGAACCTTTAATCTCTGAAAAACATATAACTACAATTGAATCATTCCAAAGTCTCAAGACCCCTTTTGTGGTTTTTGTGTGACAAGACTGTTTCCCTTTATCAACTTCTGTAGCTGTTACAGATTGTAAATGTGTCAGATATGTCTCCCTTCTTGACAACTTCCATTACGGAAATAATGCTTCAGGCCTGAAACATCCGCTCGTCTTCACTCCAGCCCTCACAGCCCCAGCATTGCTCTCCTCTTGCCTGCATACAAGTGAGAGGAAGGGCAACTGTGGAAAACTGCTCTATGCTGCTCACCATGTGGAAAAATAAACTCTTGCACGTATTTTTAAAGAAATACTGATGTCTCATTTGTAGGTTCTATAAAGGCAGAGTGGTTCAGTGAGCATACAACTGGCAGAGCTGAATTAAATTCCTCACCCCCTTTCATATCTACCGTATGGGTAAAAATACTCATGCATATCAAAATGCTTAAGATGCTTACTTACTCTTACTCCTTTAGGACCCGGGTTACCTTCTGGTCCAGCTAAGCCCTGTTACAAAAAAACCATGAGTTGTAATTAATTTTGAACAACCAGATACACTCTGTTTAAAAGAACTGCAACAGCACTTATTAACTGTAAACTGGCAATATATTCTTGAAAATTTTAAGACTGAAGAAGTGTCATCACGTAGTCCCCTGGGACCATGTTCAGAAAGGTCTCCCATTAATGCATGGCTGAAACATACACCATGACTGAAACTTCCATTACATTAAAATTATTTCTTCTGGGAGAAAGTTTTTTTCCAGACACAGTGATCAGGCATTAGAGTGACATAATTTCACAGGATTTTTTATGAGCTTTTATATTTGGACACATTTCAATAATGCTCAAGCTAATGTCAGAATTGCATATGTGGTCCAAATGCTCTAAACGTTTTACGTGATTCAATGCAAAAATGTTATCATCTATTACTCTATAAAATATTGTAATGGAATTTTAAAATATATAGGCCGTACAAACATAATCCAACAAAACATTGAAGTATTGGTCAAATTCACCCGTTAAGTGATGCAGAACCACAAAGTCAATTGTTGTTGGTTCGGCTCACGTACCTTTACATGTGGAAAATAATGAATATTTCTACTTCATATCTTATTTGTATTACTGCACTGAGATATCTGTTATTTTATAAGTAAATCAATATTTATATAAGTACTTGTGTTTAAAGAGAGCTGTTTTCTGGCTGTATTGGTTCTCCTAAAATATCCCAATAAGAAAAAAAAAACCAAAAAACCCTTTTAATGTTCTGCTTCCCTAAAGGACTGAAGAAATTGTTTCAGAAGAGAAGAAAACACATTGGTAAAAAATCAGGAAGAATGGACAGTTTCCTACTGTTTCTGGACTTGAAATACAAAGAAGATAAACCACACAGAACCACATGAGGTTTATGAGGGGAGTGCAAAGTGTTCAGACATTCAGTACTTTGGTAATGCCATTTATATATTCCAGAAAGGAACAGCATTACTGCATCTAAACCACTGAAGTTTAAAAGCCATAAGACACAACATTCTGTCCAGTGCACTACCAGAGAAAGAGGTTTGTTTCAAAGAAAAATGACAAGATGTAAACAAATACACTTTTACAAGTAAAAAGGAGTTTCAAAAGAGTTAGATAAGGTACTTTTGAAAAGAATAGAAGAGAAAAATTTTTTTAAAAAGCAAAGACATTAGTATAGTTACTGCACCTGCCTGCCAGGGTAACCAACTGCCCCAATACTGCCAGCCATTCCTGGAATTCCCTAAGTGGAAAAGAAAGAAAAAAAAGGAAAATAATCAACAAACATGTTTAATGTCATGGTTTAGACATTGTTTTATCATTTCTCTTTTAACATCTACTCGTATAACACAGCTTAAGCACATGGAAAAATTACTCTTTAAGCAAGCTACACAGAAGACCCAAAATTTGACTCATCATTCATAAGTTACACTGCCGATTTCACTTACATATCCTTTAAAAAGAGTCTAGGATTTTGTGAAATACAGCAGTGCACATCTTATTTCCATAATAAAAACACAGAAGCTATTTGTGAAAAATAATTCAGGAGGGCTATAGGAGGTAGGTCCTTATAATGAGGTAACTGCACTAGTCTTAGTTGCATTTGAAACAAATACATTGAACTTTTCATTAAAGAATCCTTGTGTCCTTACAAAGCCAATTTTTGTTTTGTTTCTTACAGAATCGAGTCAATATAGCACTGCATTAATCATGAATGTATACAATTCTCTCCACCTTCCTCTCCTAATGTTAAGAATCAACTCTTTTTTCCACTGGTTATCTCTATCTCATTACTAGATTAGAGTCATCACAGGAAAATTCCTGTGAGACTAATAAAAATCACCACTCATTCAGTTAAGATTTATTCATAAAACTCATGAAAGTCATGGATGATGTCCTTGAGTTTTCATCTCCCCTCGGGTGTCTACCATCTGTTATCATCACCGTTTGCTTTTCAGTGTGATCCAAATGGAGACTCCTTCCATCTACTCTGCCACAGAAGCCTCATCAATGCTAACAAGAGACATTAGCAATTGGATGTCTTTGAAATGCTATTCAGATTTCTTTTTGAACTGACATGGAACTGTAAAATACATGCTGAATAACTATTTCCTACATACTAGGAGATGTAAAATGCATTAAATCAGTAGAGGTTTGACAGAATCCAAAACATGACTCTTACAAGAATTTTACATCAACATCCTCCAAGCTGGTGTGGTAGTTGAAAAACAAGCTGGTCTTTTCCTCTTCATTTAGACCACTTTTTTACCACACTGATCTCTAAACAATCTGAATTCTTGCTCAAGAGCTGTCCAATGTTTCCTTAAGCAGTTAGTGGTTTACACTGATTGCTTATATTGAACACTTATAATGGATTATACATTCCCCTGTCCTAATCGTTGATCTGCAGAATACAGTGCACTGTGCTTTCATCCCTTACCTGCTCACCCCGTGGCCCTTGCAGTCCCGGGTAACCCTTAAGACCCTGCAGGTAGAGAAAGAGATCCCTGATAAATCCAGTTAAGCAAACAGAACAGATCATCTTTTCCTACTCTATTCTCCTTTTATCAAAGAAAAAGAAAAAAATACAGACTCATCCGCCTGCAGCATCAGTGTGGTTTACTCTTAGCAGCCCATATGAAAATTGAATTAGAGAAAAGAATGAAAAAAAACTTCTTGGCAGTTTAGACATCTTCAAGATATCAGTATGCTTAAAGACAGTTCCAGACTTGTACTCTTTTAAACAAATGAATACATGGGATGCTGTCACCAGTTATTGCTGAAATTGAAGAACTAGCTGGATAGTGCATTTCC
This sequence comes from Dasyornis broadbenti, assembly GCA_013397935.1. Taxonomy (NCBI): domain Eukaryota; kingdom Metazoa; phylum Chordata; class Aves; order Passeriformes; family Dasyornithidae; genus Dasyornis; species Dasyornis broadbenti. The sequence continues at coordinate 1,460,648 of VZRN01005936.1, read as the reverse complement.
CCATTCCAAATCCTTGTCGCAATGTGCTTTCTGAACAAGGCAGTTCAAAGGCTATAAGGCTATAAAGCAGAGGGTCATCCCAGACTGTTCTAGGACACACTTAGGAAAGACAGACCTTCCAGGACACAAAATATCTCCTTTTAAAATTAACATAGAACAAATCTTGGCTCTTATACAATGGAATGTATATTGGTAGCAAGAACAGCCTCATTGCAGGTAATCTTCTCTGTGGTGCGGGAACCACAGAAAGGGATGAAACTCTTGAACTTTAATCCCTGTGCATTGACCATTTTATGCATTTTCAGGTCTTAGACAGAAAAAAAAAAAATCAAAATAGCACTGGAATCTGCCATCAGTACACTTGAAAGAGCAACCACCTTGAACATCTTTACACTGGACTAAATATACCCAGACAAGCTGGCCTAAAAGGGAGGCTGTAACAGTTGCATGACTGATACAGAAGCCAAGTGTCCGGTTTCCACATCACTTTCAAGAGATACTGGGAATACACAAGTCCAAAAGCTACAGCTTGAAAGACAAAGACCAAAACGATCCTTATTCTGGGTAGAAATCTATCACAAACTTGGACACAAAGACACTGACTGAGCAGTGGGAGTGTCTTGGCTGTTGTTAAACATCTGTCTGCCCTGCAGCGTGATGATACTCAGCAGTCAGTAGAGACTTGAGACTCACTCTAATAAAAAGAAATTCTGCAACTGATTTCAGTGGATCAGGTATTCCAAAGTTTCAGATAAGCTTTTGTGTGACCACAACAGCATTGCTGCATGAAATTAATTTTATCATCGTATACAAAATTAAAAGATAAAATTATTTTGCTTGGAGAGAATTTTGGCATAAACCAGTATCTCCTCCTTAGCTTTTGAAATATGTCTCAGAAAACTACCATTTTTTACAGTCCCAGCCAACCCTTTATTTCATGAATTTTATCTTCTCTCTATAATTAAATAATCAACTAAAGTAGGTGTAGCTAGAAGAGATCTCTCAGTAGTTTCTTATTTTTTGTACTAGCAAAAAGGAAAGCAAATGTTGCTATGCACAGAAATGCTCAAAGAAAAGTTTATCACAATTGCGTTTCAAAGTAGGTCAGTTTAGCTGATCCACACATGCATGAACAGATTCAAAAGAAGGCACACAAGAAAGTGAGATGAAGGACTGATTACTGCTGTGCGTATTTCTACACAACACCGTTTTACTTCAGTCAGAGGAAAACTGCTCTGAACTCATATTTTAGAATAGTATGTCCATGTTTTTATTCAGAGTTAACATGGCTCTAAATCATTCTAACTCAGTGCTGATTGGGAACAGAGCTAAACCATGCTAAAATGAGTACCATTCCAAAGAGATGGTTTTCACACAGAGGTTTCTTTTCCTGTGACTTAGCTAATCCTCTTTAAATTCTTAGTTTTTTATTAGCTTGAGTTTGTATTCTTGTGTGTACGCATACAATTAAGATGCAGTTTACTCCGAGCTAAGATGAAAATTAAGAATAAGAATACAAGTTCACATGTACTGGTTTGAAAAATTAATTACTTTCCAAATTCTAGTGAAGATTAATTCTCTGACTTAAAAGCTCCATGTGGAACAGAATGGTTTGAAGCTTCCAACTACAGACTACAAGCACATTTCAAAAACATAGCAAATTGTAAGAATACTTTGGTCTACATGAGAGAAAAAATATTTACTGCCAACTAAAATGTAGCAAGTTTAAGAGTTCGATTTCTACCATATGCAGCACAGTGGGACCCAGACTGAGTGAAGTCTGAATATAGCAGTCTGTATATAACAGCAAGGACTATTAGGTCATATCTAGCAAATACATGGACTCCCATGTGCTGTCACATGAGACCTCATAATGCTCACTTATCAGCTCCACAGTGTCACCATACTGCCTCCAGTTTTGAAAAAATGTTTCATCAGAGAATGGCTTTGTTTTATTTTTCCCTTCATAGCTCCATTCTATCTTGTTTGCTGATGTTTATTCCACAACTAAGACTTCACCTAGCAACTCAGCCCAAGTATCCCAAGAAATGGAAATACCACTTTTCTCTCACAGAACTGGAGTTTCCTTCTGCTCAAGGAAAATTGGACTCTGTAGAAGAAGCACTGGAAGACACTTGGTAGCATAATGCTGACACTACCATAGGTATACTGCTTTTGAAATTTGCTTACCAGCCTTACCCTTACATGATGCCAAAGTAAAGACACAATGAAATATGGAGCCCTTATCAGATTGAAACAAAGCTTTTACCTTCCACATTTCTTACCATGCTCTACTTCAGTACACAAATTTTATCAGGATTTTAAAGACCCAGATTTTCATGATATACTGTTACACACAGATAGGGAATAAGCTAGAACAAAAATCGTAGCCAATCCTTGTAAAAATCTTTTCCAGTGTCATTGCAAAGTCCCTTCAACCCCACAACACTGCAGTCATTCTGATGGACTGCCATGGTCTCAGGCAAGTTCATGCCCAGGAGTGCTGGCCTTTGGCTGACAGCCCACCCTCCCAGGTGCATTGGTTCGCAGGGGCAAGTACTTCCCTTCCTGTACAGTCAAGTAGGGCCATTTATGGGAGAGGAAAAGAGAGGCCTTCTGCTGTATGATGTCTCCAGACTGATATGAGGGAAGTTTTGAGTGCTGATTTAAAAACGATAAAAAAAAATAGTGTGGGACACCATTAACTCATGTGTAGGACTTTTTTTTTTTAATCTTTCTTCTTACCTAGATGAGAGAGAATATTGGAAATATGCTATTAATTTAGTATATAGATTATAAATCAAAATATAACTTTATACCATAATATCATTCTACTATATACAACAATATGTAATAATTATATACTAATTATATTTAATTATATAATTCATTTTATAAAAGTATAATACAATAAAATTTACTATATATCATTATATTTAACATATAATAATTCCTCAGTAGTGCTGTGGTACAAAGCAAAAAGAAAGTATTTGATTCTTCTGCAGTTTCCTTCTTGTAGCTGGTTTACTTCACAGCTACTTTGCTTACAATCATTCAAAAATAACTTCTGAGATCACAATGAGCTAACAGCATGTTTACTAATTTACACATACTGAAAAGCAATAACTAAAGATGAATTCTTTAAAACAATAACTTGTGGGCTTGTCATTAAAAAAAGTGTAAAATACTTTTAACTGTTTACAGGTGTAGCAATGTTCAATAGCTGGTATTCCTAACTTCTGCTTGACCTGGATTGTGTCTCAAACATGGTTCTAGTTAGTGTCTGATGTGTACAACATGGAAACAGAAAGTAAAATTTCCAGTGACCAAGTGAGCTTGATTCTCCACAGAATCTAGCCATTAGACAAGGAGTGAATTCTTGTGGCAGAAATAAAGTATGATGCCCATAAGATTTTCATTTCCTTGCCCCCAAATGTCAGTCTCAATCCACAACAAGTGACAGCTGCTTCCCATCTAAAAAGTTTTAAACATAAAATACTTTGTTTTCAAAGCAAAACTATAAACCTGATTAAATAAAAATAGAGTACTTGCAGAATCTTAAGGTTGCCTGAGATCAGCAGTGACAAAACCTATCAGTGTCCAAGCTTGTAGGTTAACTCTCAACATAGGGAATGCAAATTCTTGTCACAGCCATATATTTTCTCATTTCAGTGAACAGTGGTCCATGTGTTTAGCAAATAAATTTCCACACTCCTCATGGTGCTAATGAAAACTTCCTTTTCTGGTCACATTTTCACTTGTTTTGGTCAATTCTAGAAACTGATGACTAGATGCCAAAAACAAAAGTCAAACATTTTAAGATGAAGATAATGTTGAATGAAACTACCCTACAACATAAAACTACCAACTACCAATTGTGTTGCAATGCCATTTTCCTTTCGATTCAGTAGCAGGTAAGCATTAAATAATACTCCTTCTCCATATATCAAAGATTAAGGTCAAAAATACCAGGGCCTACATTTCTAGCAATTCATTCCATCCTTTTGCAGCTGTCTTCAGTGTTACATACTATTTCAAAATTCTGCTGTGATATCTGTTTTCCATGGTTTTTCTATTACACTTGTAACACCAAACTATCTTCTGCAAAAACATCATTTAATAGCAGTTTCCTCTCATCTTTCTTGCTGATTTTTGTCACCAGTTTCTCATCATCTGAGCAGCCTACTGGATTTATGCCAGGTGACCTCTCCTTCCACATCAACTATATTCACTCAGTTTAACACGTTCATTTTCTTAAGATTGTCTCATTTCCTCCATCAACATCCTTGATGGTCCCTTCCTGAAACTATCTGTCTACCTCCTTCTTTCCTGTATGCATAGGACTGTGATAATTTGGATATATTTCTTAGATGCAGTAAATGGCACCTGACACGTCTCATATTAAAAAATACTGCATTATGTAACATCCAAAACTGGAACTTACTCCACTTGAGTTGTATTTTAGCAATTCTGACACAGGTTTGTAAAAAAAAATTAATTCAAATGCAGAAACATTGAGCTCATGATCCCACAGAGCTTTTTCTGTACTACAAAATACACAACACAGAAAAATACATGAAGAAAACTATTATACGCTGTATTATAGCATATAACTATACTGAAATTGAACACAATGGAATTAAAATGGTTGCATTTCACATCCTCCTGATGGCCACTGGTTTGGCCACAGGATGAGTTACATGGAAATGGAAACAGAATCTTACCTTCTGGCCTTTGATCCCAGGTGGGCCTGGAAAGCCGATGGGGCCTGGATCTCCCTGTACAAAAAAATACAAAAAATCAGTATGTTCCACTGGAATGTGACACTGGCCTATAAACATGTAGGACTTAATATCTTCTTTGCATTATTGGACATTTGGTATGAAGAAGTAGCTAATGTTGTTTGATTAGGCATAGATTTTTATTATTTTTTAAGAGGAAGGAGATTGAAAAGGTAACAGTTCCTCAATTGCAACCACCAGGTGCAACATGCCTGCTCCTGCAACATGGCCAAATCATGGCTGGAACACTCAGTTCACAACCTCACAACATTCACTTTTAGCCAACATAAACAGGAGCGAAGAAGCCAGACAGTTCTTGAGACAACGCCTTCCTCGGAAGCAAATAGTTTCACCTCAAATTAATAAATATATTTAACTACTACTGTGTATTATTTGTTCTAATGTTATGCCTACAATCCTTAACCAAGAGCTGGGACACTATTATGGTGTGTGCTGTACATAACACAGCATCAATCTAATCTGTGTAACAGACAACTTGAGAGACACAGAGGCTGTGGTGGAATACTGCTATTCTCTTCAGGTTCCTTAAACTTCACAAACACATGATGATATATGAGAATAAGAACTAGAGTATCTCAAATGCTAGGGAGACGGAAAAAGGCTGCAGATTTTATGGCAGATGGGGAAGGAGGAAATGTTGTTTCAGCTCTTTTTCTTCTTGCTCAGGACTGACAGTAAAGATATTCACTCTTTCATGACTGGTGCCTGAATTCAAACTCAAGTAAGTCAAGGAATGCATCCTGGAAGTCAGTTATCATCCAAGTAGATTTAAGTCCATTAATTAGAGTGAGCACATTTGATTTGAGAGAAAAAATTAGGAACGCAAAATAATGAGAACTATAAAAATGTATATTGACCCCATAATTTTGGATTATAGATGCAGTCCCCATGTATTTAGGGATAGTCATACAAATATATGGGTGGGCTTTAGACTGTTCTATGGTTGCGTGGGTTCATGCCAAAGAACACAGACTGAGTTTCAGGCAGACATGTACAGCTCACCACACTATGATCTGATTGCCCAAAAGCTGGCTAGATTAAAATAATGCTATTTCTACAGGAGCTGCACTTCAATTTCTCATCACTGCATCAACAGACGCATTTCTGAATTTCTTCTCAGCAGCCCTTAAACATTGACAATACATATTGGTGAATTTTAGGGTTTGATAGCATGCTTGCACTAGAAGTTATGTACACATCAGCAGCTAGCTAATTAGTATTTGCTAATGTTGTCTTCATTACAGAGAGTGGTCCTTGACTTTTGTAGTGCTTTCTACTTAGTACAAATATTCCACAATGGATCAACTAGCAAAGGCTCATAATAAAACTTACCATAAATGCAAGATACTCTCAAACATACAGCATAGGCTAACGCATTAGAATGCAATCACCCAATTACATTTTAAGTGTTATCATATTACTGACTGTGTATGAAACTTTAGTGTCAATCTAAAAAGGAAATAATCACAAGCTTTCAAGCCTACAGTATCTATGAAGAATAGAATATTTGAATATTTATACTCAAATATTCTTGCCAGAGAAGGCAACAGCTAGTTTGGCTAAAGAGGCTTAGGAGGCAGTAGCAGGAAGAGCCTCTGAAGTGAAAGGACAAATCTTAGCATCAAGAGTCCATCTACACTGGTCAGCCTAATATAATTAACTGCTAAAATACACCAGTGTTAAAGTAAATATGAAGCATTTTGCTGTTATAATTTGTCTGAATATTAAGTGAGACTTCACAACAGAATGGGACAGACAAAACACTTTTCTATATTTAAGAAAATAATACCTTTTCTCCACGTTTTGCCCGTCCTGGAGAGAATCCTGGGTCTCCTTTAGGGCCCTGTTGCAGAGAAATTAAGCTCATTAATACCATTGGGGAGAGAACTTTAAATGATATATGCTAAAACAAGTATTCTCAACTGCTACAGAAAGAGGAAAAGAAATGTAAATGTGCTTTCTATAATAGATATTTTTGCATAACTTTTTCAATAAAGAACTAGGAAAAAACCAAAATAATGCAAGTTCACACTGAAATGAGATTAACATTTTCAAAATCTCTTAAGGTCACAAAAATTTGAAAAGCAGATTTATTGGTAAATCCAAGAAAGATTACAGCGGACGCTCCAGCCAAATTGCTCTATCCATGTCTCTATCACTTCAGGACACCAGCTGTTCTTCCAACACCATGCAGGATTATCTGCCTGTATTACTGCATGAGCCATAACCCTGTATAGGTTTCCTCGGGCTCGGCCTTCCCACACCACCAGAATCCACAAAATCAGCTTATCTTAACTAATCTATTTTTCAGAGAGCAAAAACTCATGGATACCTTTAAATTACTTTTAAAACACAACACAATTGTTCATCTATTCTTAAAATCATGGACAGAGCTATAGAGCCGACCAGAATTATCAACCAGTGGAGAGAGGAAAATAAATTATAAAACAAAGCCTAGAAGTAATTGGTTCCAATTAATTATTTTCCTAGGAATGTATTCTATTATATAGCCAGCATAAATAAAGTAAAAACTGATTATAAATCTTTAAGTTTAACTGTTCCTATAGAACTAGATAAAAACAAACACACACACAAAATATAGAATCACTTGGTTTTACAGCACTTGGCTCTGAAAGGTTTATTAAATTTCTTTTTATGTCCTCAAGCAGATTTTAACACCTGTCATGACATGTCAGATTCCTGCAATTAGGAATCATGCTAAAATCATGGTGCTGCCTTTTTCCTAACAGATCTATCAAATTGTTCAAACTAAATATGAGTTGAAGGCATTCTGCAACTGCACAAATCTGTCAAATCTATTTAAATGGCCTGTATTACGCAAGTTTGAAGGTGTTATTTGAGCTTTCAGTCCAGTATTTTGTCTTTGGTTTTAAATATCACGTCCATAAATATTCAGAAAATTTTTCTAGCATATTAATCAATAATGTCTGAGATATTAGAATATTTCAATACCAAAGACTGGACATGGACAATAAAATAGCAGTTTATAAGGAATGACTGTCTATATTTTTCCCTTTTTTTTTTTTAAGCAAAGGAAAAGGTCACAGCAATTAAGTATTTAAACTTCAGTTTATCAGAGGCTGAGCTGATTTACAGGAACTCTTTTGGGAAGTACAGATTACTTGCATAGATAACAGTTTCCAAGTCATCATTCTGCACACATAGGTGTTTTCCTTTCCACTGAGTAATCTGCTATTTTGGTTTGATATTAAGTTCAATTTGATTGATTACATTTAATTAAAATATGTTTATAGTAGCAATCTCCACCTGTAAACAAAAGAAGGCAAATTACTTTTATTTTAGGAAACAGTTCTGGGGCTTCCAAAAAGTCATTATAAAGTTCATGTATTTACATGGCACCATGGATTAATAAACTCACCTTGGGACCTGGCAATCCTGGCAAACCGGGGTTACCATAAGGTCCTGGAATACCCTATTAAAAAAACCCACAAATAAATTAAGAACTACAACGAGTGGGAGTACTCAGTAAACCACTGAACAAATGTGAATGGTTTGCAGAGAATCATTTTACTGCATCTTTTCTGCTTTTAGAATCACTGGTTAGGATTTTCAAAGGATTCACAAGAAATAAAACACACGTCTTCCTAAAAAATTAAAAGTGAATTTGAGTCCCTTTCACAATTTTCAATTTCTATTGTCTTCCCAGGTAATTCTTAACAGGTATTTGTCACAGTCACTGCAGTGTTGCTCTCCAGCTACAACACTTGAAGGCATGGGATAAAACCAGTAAAATCACATTCTGAGGTACCCAGCTATACAATGCAACGAGAAGGAGGTGGGTGGATTGTCAGTGACTTAAAAGGTGGCTCAAAGCAACGCATTCCACCTTTAAAAAAAAAAAAACAAAACGCAGAGTTTTTCTTACAGCTAGTGTAGAATACAGACTTGTTACTAGAAGAAGTCAGCTTAACCTGTTCCAGGAACAGAATAAGCTATCAAGACTGCCTACGCCTTTCAGTGTAAGTGTCTGTTCCTGTAACACATTCAGCAATCTTCACTCATTAAAAATTTGCACATTAGGAAAAATATTTGTTGCAATGGCTGTCAGCAGCTATTCATCCTCCAAATGCTGAAGGACTAAACTGGCAAAAACCTGTCCCTGGCAAATTTGCAACAAAGCTTCTGTTGAATTCACTAAGGTCAAAATTCTCCCAAAATTCCCTAATCCAAATACCAAATATAATAAGAATACTTTCCACCTTTCTTGTATGTTCAGTGGTCTAACAACAGATGAACTCAGTTTTCCTCCACACAAGGCTGAACTTATCAATTATACCTTGCAGCAACACTGAAAGCTGTATCTCTTAAGTGCTCCCTCTCACTAATGACAATGTTGACATAACTCCACAGAAATGCTAATCCCATGTGCTGTTTGAGAGATTAATTTGCACACTGGCAACTTTGGAGGCATTCTCAGGGATTTAGGAGAAAGGAAACAAATAGAAAGGGTCAACATAGCTGCAATGCCACAGTGGCTCCCACTTGTGCTGCTTGCAATGTTACTGTCTTGGGACACAGTACTGGAACACAGAAGTGCAAAAATATTCTCATGGAATGAGAAGCATGACAGGAGTTTCATGTCACCACTAATTCTGAAACTGCTGAAATGTCATTTTGGAGAAACTTGGAACAAGCCAAGACACTTACAAAAAATTGTCAGATGTGGACTTCTTTGCCGTAGAATTGCAGGGATCAAAATCAGTTTTCAACAGAAATCTCTAACCAATAATCACACATTCCCCAAGTGTTCCAACCATGTGGATCTCTGTCAGGATCAGATTTGGACACATACTCTGATGCAGGCCCAGGCAATGTAGCTTTGCGCTTTGCTGTTTCCCTTTGACACCTTGAGTCATATTTCAGGATCCCAAATGGTAGCTCATGTGAAGGAAGACAGAAGTCACAGGGCAGGCTGCTAGATGAGGAAATGAACTTTGAGTCAACAAGTTCACAGTTTCCACAGACTTTTTGGGTCACAAAACTCCTGTCACAAAACTCCTGTCATAGCATACATCATCACTAGCTGTATCAGCTTGAATTTAACAGTATAGTACACACTGAAGAACACTGGCATTTCAAACCCATTTATTTTTTATCAAATAGTTTTATAGACTTTCTTGGCCCACATAAATATACTTTAAACTCAGAACTACTGGTAAATATTCATCTCAGCCATCTTCATACTTTTCCAGGCACCCTACTGTAAGCTGCCTCTTCACACTGGAAGGATATCCTACACAGCAATTTATCCAGAGAACTTACACAGTCGAGCACTGTGGTTTTGAGTACTCTATACCTGTAAAAAGACCTGCAGAAGAAAAATCCCAAACAAATAGCAGCTGGGCAAGGGCAATTTCACCAATAGGCATGGCTTTAAACAGATTGATAGCCTCCTCTAAAACAAAGACAACTCTCCAGTTGTGAGGATCTACTTCGGTACTTGAGATCCTGCCAGACATATCCTTGCCACAGGCAGTATGCAATGTAAAAAAGCTGAATTGTAAGAATTGTCAGCTCTTACATAGAAGGATCTAAGAAGTCATGAAGAGATGAATTTGAAGGAATGCCTTTCATTTTATACTTTTAAATGTGTCTCTTCTACTCTCTTGCCTCCAACTGCTCTAAAGCATCAGTTTGGTTTTCAGCCTCTTTGACCAGTGCATTTCCTACCCAGTCAGGCCAAGTTTAGAACACCATGTGCTGTGCTGTTTTCCAACACACTATTAAGCAGCATCTTGTTTAATCATTCCTCAAAGGCAGAACCAAAACTCCTCCCACACATCTGCTGAGCCTGCATATAAACTGCTCCCTTGTCTCCCTCCCACTTTGGATTTGCCTTAATGAGGGCACTCCAGCCACGACCATTCACATCCCCAGCTACTATGGCATAAAATCATCTACGCAACAAATCTTCACCTGCTCCCTCCAGCTGCCCTTCCCCTGAACCTCCTCAAATCAACCATGACCTCAGGGACTCCCCAGGCAAATGTTTTTTGCACACAATTGCACAAGCACAGATTCACCCTCTTTTACCATGTCAGCTAATCCATCCAGTGGCACGGGATTCTTCTGCGTTGGTGGCAGGGGAGCACAGGTTTGTGCTCTCTGTGGCAAAGCCCCTGCTCTGTCCCCAGGCACAGGGCGAGGCTGCTGGCTCTGCTCCTCTTGGGGTGCATCCAGTCACATAAAAGAAACCATTTCCTACTGCTAGCAAAGCACTCCGGTATCTATCAAGCTGCTGAAGTCCAAGACACTAAAAGAGATTTTTGGGAGTACTTTGTTCCCCTCACTCTGTCTTGCAGTGGTTAATTTTGTAGCCTGGGCCTGCTCCTCTGTGGCTGTGGCCTGCATTGCTCACTCCCCCTCATTCCAAAAGCAAATGAACACGGCCTTAGATTGCAGCAGATGGGAGCAGCATGGAAAAACTAGTAGTTAATATTAGGAGCAGCAAAAGACAGGTGCAAATGTAACAATATTCAGTGTATGCACTCATACAAGGAATTATCTGTGCTGGAGACTCACAGCAGGAGAAACTGTTTGTTTGTCTTACTTTAACCTATCTGCCAAATGTGAAGAATCATACACTTTCATAATCACTAAGCATATGAATAAAGTTGAGAAACACAAAATTATGCAAACTCCAGTTTGATTATTGGTGACCTGCCTAGAGGTGCAGAAGAACATAGTTGTTTACTCACCCGAGGACCTCTCTTCCCTGAAGGACCAGGTAAACCTGGAGGACCTGGAGGACCCTGGTGATAGAAAATCAAAGCAGTTGAGGTTAAACCTGACACAAGGACACTATCACGACTCTAAATGAGACCAATTCTGCTAATTGGCAACCTGCTCATGCTCACCTCCTCAGTTTGAAAACCAATTCTCAAACTACGAGAAAGTGTGTTTTTAATTTGAGTCCAAATCAGATTTCTGTTTAGAAAGTATCTTATGTCAGGGAAATTGGAGCTAACAATCTAGATAGTAACTCTTACTCAAGTGTATTGCTACTAAAGGGAGAAAAGATCAGATGATGAAAGCAAGAGCAATGTATTTCTAAACAAAGGAAAGAGAATAATTAAGCCTTTTCAGTAAGCATGCTGGCATGCCAAACAGTTTAGAAAAGTTGGAGTAACCGTGAAAAAATAAGATACCAGCTCATAGAAATGACAAACATGAAACTGAGAAAATAAATGTGGACAAATTACTGTTCAGTTTCCTATTAAAGGCTTCTACTAAGAACAACGGGTGCACATTTGCTCTTCTATATAATGAATATCAATCACTTTAAAGACAATGCAGATTTATTCAAATGCTAGTATATGATCAGACATCTTTTGCAAATGAATTAGATTATTAGTCACTGTATTAGACAGTGTAACACCCCCTGCATATCTACTTGTTTTGACCATAGAAACCTTTCCTTTTCTGTATGTGACTGCTGTTCATATTCAAAATCCCAGGAGCTACTTCTCTGTATTCAAATAAAAATGAGTGCTCTAAACTAAAATCTGCACTACTTTGTATTATATTTCATCTATCAAATTAGAGTCCTACAGAGGGACAGGCTGCTCTTAAGGCTGAATTCACTCCTACCCACATGCCTGCACAGCAAGCCCCAGCTTTAACAGAAACCATGTACTTTTTGCAAGGGCACATGGGCATCAGGAATGTCAGACCTCACAAAGGAGGTCAGTTGATGACAGCAGTTAGGGGTTCAAGCTGCTCTTTCACCCAGGCTTCCTCAGACCCCCCTGTTCTGTATGTGTGACATCCTCACAGCTGAGACACCAGGCAAGACACTGAGTATCACACTGCCCACCACCAAAAACGATGCTGCAAGCTGACCGAAAGGAATACCAGAAAAACCAGAAGGGCAATAATGGTGGCTGAAATGACCAATATGAAGGAAAAAAGACTAAAAAGAGTTTTAAAAAGAAAAGTGAGGAAGGAAAAGAAGACAAACACCCTTGGGGTTTTTATTAGCAACATTTCATTCAGACGGAAGTTTTAAAAACCTACAGTTGTGTGTGATACTTCTTTTTTCTTGGAAAGGTAATGTGACTGGCAGAGAAGACAGTGTTGATTAAGGAATTTAGGTATCATCAAGCTAATCACATTAATTTGGCCAAAATGCAGATCACTTATGGACAATTCTGGGAAGACCACTGTTATTCTGAGGAAGACAAAATATAAATTATTTCCTCTCCAGTTCATCAGAATAAACATAGGAGTTTAATTGTAGTTAGGAATATTTGCATGTCCGTACATGCTACATAAAGTCACGCTGAAACGCATACCTGCCCTTCGTTCTCTGTGCAATTTAGAAGACAAGTCTGTGTAACAGCCCTGGTCTTTAGATCAAACCATAACATGTCATGCTTTTAGCATGGGACATTCTATATTTCACCATGATTGCATAAATGCTCACTAACATCCTCATTTTTCTAAAGTAAAAAGGCCCCAAGTTTAATAGCACAAGAAATGTAGCAGGGACACACATGGAAAACTCGATCTGGCATTCTTGTCCAGGTTCAAAAATGCACTTGAAAGGGCACAGAGAGCTCCCAGCCTGCCCTGCTGAAGCAGTATGCTTTCTAATATCTCCTCTCAAATCGTAAGTTGAGATGCCCTTTGATTAGAAAATTATCCTGGGACTACAAAAGAAAACATATTTTTTATTAAGTGAAATAGTTGCAACTAGCGTGCATTCTTTTGTGATTTGTGGTTTTCTCTATCCTGTTTCAGACACTCTCAGACATTTCCTTAAAAATACATTAATAGCTAAACCCCACCATTTTCCTAATAGAAATCTTACTGAGTATTAACATCCCTGATCTTTGTTGCTTTTTTATTGAACAAGGGCAGTAAGAACATTTTTCTCTATGTGGCTTCTAATTTTTTAACACTCTGTTTCCTTTGCAACAGAAAACAAAAAAACAAACAAACAAAAATCCAAGTCCAACACACCCTCACTTTCATTACACTAATTCATAAGTAACTATCCCTTTCAATACAAAAAGAAAACCACAAAAAAAGGAAAATCTAATTACAACCAAGCCCTCAGAAACCCCTAAAAGAGGCAGCAAAATACATTATGAAGTAGGCAGACAGAGATGGATAATGCTTTCTCAGTGCATTTTAAAATAAAATCAACTGATCTGGTTGACGACAATCAGCAGCCAGCCCCAACCATCCAGGTGTTTGATTCAAGTGTTAGCAAGGACTGTCCTTAACCAGAGTGGGTTACTCTTCAGCCTCCAGCACAGACTCCTCCCTGCAACTCAGACAACATCTATGCTGAGAGCAGGTTTTAGTAGAGCACACCTAGGCCTTCCTGGACCTGCTTTCCCAACTAGCAGCAAGATATTATTCTGTCCTATGTATTTCCACAATCTGTGAAAACAACTACAAATCAGCATGACTATTTTTATGCTTGCTAGGAAGCTACTTAAGCCTCTCAGGCATCCATGTAAACCACAGAAATCAACATCTGAGAGTGAGCCAACCTCTCTTAAACCAAGGAATAAGTCATTTGTTTAAATAGCTTTTCCTGCAACTACTGGAAACAGTAATTAAACAAACCTGAAACAATTAAAAATGTTAATGTGGTTTTTAGAATTTGACATTTTAACCCCCACTACCAAACAAGACAACAAAAAAAGTAGTTACTTTGTATAAATATTACAGATACAATTTAATTTATTTAATAAAGTCAGTTTGCTCAAAACAGATCATTTGTACCTTAAAAAAGGTACTACAACTTACTTCACTTCTAACTTGATCTCTTTAGGAATTGTAAAAATTTCATTTAGCTATTGAGTAGAGAAGCTCAGGTTCCAAATAATCATTGCTTAATCCTGAAATAATAAAAGTGGATGCTACTCTTCTGGAAATTTTCACTGCCTTTCAAATTATCAGTGGAATCAATGTAAGGAACTTTCCTAGACTCTTCCTAGGTACTGAAGCCCTTCTATGGATACTTGTATTTTAAACTTGCCCTATTACCCAGAGGTAATAGGAAACATTTCATTTACATATAGTAAGCCTCTAAGATTTCAGATGCACAGCAATAAATTCTGCATTAAGTGGTTAAAACTTCTGCACAGACATGTGTTAATCCTCATGCCATTCATTATCTAAATCCTATTCACGGAATTTTCTTTTGTGAAACAGCTCTTAAGTTTCTCTTTAAAAGACTCTTGACTATATCTCAACCACTCAAACTCAGCTCACCTCAAACTATTCTCTTTTTAAAAAGATAGAGAAACATACCCGTTTAACATATCAAATATGAAGACTGGCAGCCCTTCAGCAAAACAAAAAACCCATGAGGCTTTCTGCACACCATCACCAAAATTCCTGCAGTGCAGCAGGGAAGTAAACAGAAGCATCAGGCTCCAAACCTATTCTAAAACCTCTCCATGAAAAGAAATTTCACCTCTAATACTACTAATATAATTTGTTCTGTTGTTCAGGTATCAGTCTGATAAACTATGTTTTCCTGTGTCCCACCTAAAATTTCCTGATGTCTTGCCATAACTTTTGTGAATCGGCACAAAAATATCTTTATTAATTAGCCCTTTGCAAAACTCTATCATTTGTTCCTTACTTTCACTACTAAACACACTCTTGTTTTAAACTTTGCTCAGAATCATATTTTCTATAACTATACCTCTATTACTGCAATCCTTTCCATCTGTCTACATCCCTTTTAAAGCTCCTCATCCAAAGCTGAGGACACTTCTCCAAATTGCAACCTCATCATACCCAAATCAGTAGAAAAATTAGCCTGTCTCTGATACTCACCATTCCCCCAATGTATCAAACATCACAGCAGTAAGATGCAATTATTCTCTACTGTGGTATGATATCAATGTGATCCTCATGACTGTCAAACCAGGCACTTCCCCATCCTCTATTTGTACTTTAAATTTCTGTATTATTGCACTGTTTAATCTCATCAATTTTAGAATTCCACTCTTCTTTAAGCACTTCATACAGATATTAATTTAACTGAGCAACAAGAATCCTACCAAATTTGAATCTCCAACTATTAATTCTCGTTTCATTTGCATTGCACTGGAAACAATAAAATCTGCACACTTCTCTTTCCAAATGCCCTAGAGAAGGCAGTCACCTCTGTATGATTGACTTCCCTTCTTTAGAGCTGTGGAAGTCTCCCTTTCTCTGTCAAGAATTCCTGCAACAGTCAAAGTAATGTCATCAACATCAGAGGAACATATATAGCTTTGGGTTATGGATTAAAGTTTTTCAATATTGTTGTGCAGAAGATAGGGAAACTGCAGCAGTTTTAGAGGAATTAAATGAAATGTTTGAATATTTAAGAATACGATTGTCTTTTGGCTAGTGAAAATAAACCTGCAACAATCTAAAGTTTTAATCTGAATCATCAGATACTGAGACTTCTCAGCCTGGGCAGGGAAATGTAAGGCTTACCTGCAGAGCTAAAATGCATGAAAGTGACCAATGGATCCCCTGTGGTCAGGGAGAGCCTCAACAAGCTATTTTGTTCAACTGAAATAAGCTAAGAGTGCAGTAAGCAGAAGTGTGAAAGGTTAGCCAAGAGTAAAATAAGTGAAATAAGCTAAGTGTGAAAGAGAAGTTACTGCTGTTCATTTAGCATCACATTTAGGGTCTCTGAACTGCTCTCTCAGTGCTCTCATTCTCACACCTCTTGGTTGCAATAGGACATCTCATCCAGGACTCAATTCTGCTTATTGCAGGGCTTCCCACTTCCCATTCCTCCTGTCAACAGTTCCAGACTGCTTCTCTTTACCAGCTAGAAGGAATACCACCATTTGGTCTTCTACCATTCCTCCTTCTGGCAGAGTGTCTTGAAAATCCAGAACACTTTTCCAATAGAAACTAATTCCTTGCTCATTTCTCTTGGAAGGCCACATCCTGGCAGATACACCTGAAGGTGCAATTACAAACCAGCAAATAACATAAATCAGCTCTTCATCTCACATCAGCCTCTCCTTTTACCAGTGTGGGACTATGCACCACGTTATTGCAAACTACTTTAGGATTGTGCAATGAAAAATACCAGCTTGAAAGTTAAACAGTTAAAAATACACACCACATTTATTTTTGTAATCTTTACAGATTGCCAACACCCTCTGTATCCCAAAAAGGAGCGGCTCATCAGATGAACAGAGCAGCATTCTCTTGGAAAAAGTGTTTCAGGAGATCATAATATTCCAGTTTAAATTCACTTTATATTTTTCTTGGGGGGTTTTGGTCATTGCAACTGCTACAATCTTAATCAAGATCTTAATAGTTTTGAAGAAATAACTGCCCCCTTTTTATATGCTATCTGTAAATGAAAGCCTGAATTCTGGAGTCTGCTTTGCAGCGGTGGGTGAATTCCACAGCTGTGGGATCATGGAATATAAGAGGCCTAATTATACAAGGCAAGAATCAGTTCTGGTAGATGATTAAAAGCTAAAATAAAGCTGAGTAGTTTAAGAACCACAAAACCTAGTTCTTGCCTGTCAATTCCAATAGAACGAACATTAACTTCTGTGTTCTAATCTTGAAAAAAGATTCAAACCATTCACAACATAGTAAAAGTAGTGAATAAAGGGGGTTTCATGCCCCATCAGGACTTTTTGCTGCAAGGGAAGCTTTCAAGTTCTTCAGTGCTGCTTTTTTAGGCTCCACATTGCAAAAACTCTGTGAGTACTTATGTACTAAAGTGTTAGAGTCACACATATAAAAGCTGCATTATCTCATCTTCTCTACATGGGAGGACTAGACTGAGAAAGCAAACCAACATCATCTGTTCAAGTCTGAGGCCAAAAATAGTAGCAGATACTGAGCCACACAATCTCCATAGAGTACAATTCTTAGCTTCATGCAGAGACCTCCTCTCCCTTTGGTGCCAGCCTCTCTGGCAGTGCAGTGTTTTAGCTGTGCCTCTGTTCCAGTAGGTGCTGCTGGCCCCTTCACCCAACCTAGTGCCCACAAAGGTCTAGATTAACTTCCCAGCTCTGCCAGAGATCTTTAAGACCTTGGACATGTTATTTAAACCCTGATCCAGCACAACACCTCAGCACAGATGCACCATATTCCCTACAGACTACAGTCTGCATTCCTAAGCAAAACAAACTTCTCCATCCTCAGTCTGTAAGACAGGCACTGAAAATGGTAACATAGACATCTCTGAACCCTTCAAATTAGCTGTCATCTTTGCCACTGTATGTATAGTGTCTGTGACTAGAAGAAAAACAAAACAGCATTTGCTTGGAGTTTCTTAGTAATGCAAACCACCAACAACATTATCTGCAGCCATTTCTGCGACGTGAAAATGAAAGGATTTAACTTTCTTGGCTGTGACTGACTGAAATCACAAACTAACTACAGGCTAAAATTAAAACCTTCCATTAGTAGTTACTAAACAACCTAAACTCCAAAATTGGAAATTAACCTCGTGTTGATGAAAGCTACATGTTTAGTGATATGTCACCATAAATGCTACTGTAAGAAACAAAGAGAGAAAAAAAGATGAAGCAAGAGCACCTCCGGATTAATGTGAATTACTTGTTAACACATTTTTCAATTGTGTAACAGTTCCTTTGTGTCTGGATCCTGTTTAGAGTAAAAACTGAACTTCTGAATATGTTCTTAGTTGTTGACTAGCTCAAGAAAAAAATATTTCAGTGCTGAAAGAATAGACACAATCAATTTATGGGCATATTCAAATATGTATTAGAAGGTGCTTAACACGTATCAAATTGCTTTCCAGTAATGACCACACAGATGAACACTTACAGAAACAAACAAACAAAAAAAGATTAAAAAAAAAAGAAAGTGAAATTATTTACTTCATGCTATATTTTAAAAATTTAACCAAAATCCCACATAAGCACAAAATATGATCTATCATATTTCCCAGGCTAAGCAGAAACTGATGTTCTTTCTGGTCCGTAGCTTCATATATATGGACACACTTTTGTGTATTAAGAAGTTTATGAGCCTTGTGCACACGATAAGAAAGGACAAACATATTTCTATTAAAAACACTACTGTGCATTTGCAATTGTATCAAGAATCACTCACCCTGTGAACTGAAAAAAAATACCTCAAAATCATGTACGACTGTTCTGAAAAGCATTTTACCTACAGGTTTGTTTGGCCCAATAGCTCTCAGTTATGAATGATTGCAGACTAGATTCTGCAGCTAGTCTCTATCTACAACTATAAAATTAGATAGCATTGCTCAACTAAGAAAACTGTCAGTCTTCCAAGCAGCCTGGTTGTTCTTCTCATGGATCAGCCTCTATTTTAAGCTGCATTAATTTAGCCTGCAATTTTATAAAGTGAGCAGTCTCTGTAATTAGCAGTTACAAACATCCAGCTGCATTTCAAATTTTAAAGAAGTCTGGGTTGCGTACCAATTCACCAGAATGTGAATGTCTTGGATGTCTTTATATTCTTCCAGTAAATAAAAGTATACGACACTTACACCAACCTTACATGTGAGAAAAATACATATTTAAAGCAGACAAACATTTGTACAATACAGCTGGGAGAAGCTGCAGTCACAGTTCTGACATGCTTGGAGAGGTTTCTTTTGAAGCCTCTGTTAAATGTATGCTGCTGCAATAGAGTAAAAAGAGTAATAAAGATAACTTACAGGAGGTCCAGTTTCCCCCTTTGGACCTCTGACACTTCCCATTTCAAACATTTTGCCAAGATCTTCATAGTCATAGGCATAATTATCACTACCATTTTCATAACTGTTATCTGTATGATAAGTCTCATCAGCACCAAATGCACCTTGCTGTCCTGGATGGAGTTGACTATCCAGAGGTTGCTCAGCAGGCAAATTGTACAGGGTTGTGTTGAAGATTTGCTGCTTTTTGTTTGGTTCATCTAAATGCTGTTTTGCTTTTTCCATTCCCTTGCTTTTAGTTTTACTGTGTTTTACAGGGGAGATCAGAGAAGGCTCACTATATCTGCCTGCATCTTCTGTGGTATTAGCTGAACTATTTGGATATGATCCTGCAGGGGTGTTAGTGATGTTTCTTTTTTCGCTCCTCTCCTGCTGATGAAGAGCCAGATTGATGTTCTCCTGGAGTTCTGTTTGAGGCCAAGCTTCCAGCAATAGGGGCTTGGTCTCTGCAAACTCCCATGCAGAAGCATTTCTTAACTCAAAGTGGTCTGGTAGAAAGTGAATCTGAGCAACGTTAGTAACACGCATGTTTGATACTTCCTTCCATCTGTAAGGTGATATATCTTCCTGATTTTCCTCAGCAACGATCATCTTCGAAAAAACATCCAGCCCATCTGACACAAGTGAAGCCTCAAGTAGAGATCGATACGTTTCGGCCTGGCGGCACTGCTGTTTCACATATTTACAATAGCGTGCAGAGGCTTCTGCAGAGGGAATAATATCGAGCTGACATATAACTCCTTCAAAGCTGACAGAGTGAGAGTTCATCCTTCCCAGGGTAAATACACCCTCTGAATCAAATGTCTCCACTTCAGAAAGGACTTCGCTGCTGTAGTGCTTGTTTCCACACTCAGCAAATATGGAGACAGTCTTGTCTCCAACGCCAATGGCAAATGAATGCCATTTTTCATTATGAACACAATAATCAAAGTACACAGGCTGCTTCCCTCCAGCGTACACTACTACCTTTCTTGGGAGCAGCTGGACACCAAACTGCAGTCTGCTTTTGTTCCTAATACTGAAAAGAAAAGCATTACTGACTCTGTAAGAGTACAACCCAACCAGTAAGGTGAATTGATGCCCTAGATTTGATGGTATGACTTGAGTGACGGGGGACTCAATATGTGCATCACTACTTAGTACAACTCCTGATGCAGTTAGACGAACACCCTGAGGTAACAGAGAAGATGTTGAGGGCACTGTTGTCTCTGATGGCTCTTGGACATCTTTCACAAGGCCTAGTTGATGAAGAACATCTATCACTGTAAAAAGAAATAAAGGCACACCGTTGATTTCATTTACAAGCTCATGCATTCAGATCCATGTAAACAAATATACACAAAACATTTTTAAAAATTTGTACCTCCCAGAGCATATACACTTCACATAGTAAGGCCACCAAATCCCTAGTGGAAGGCACTGATCCTTCACATAAATCAAACAATAATTAAAGCCAGAACAAAATTCCCATCTTAAAAAAAACAACCAAACAAAACAAACACACAGAAAGGCCCACAAAATACCCGCTATAGGTTGATTGACTTTTGAAAGTGAAAAATCCTCATTTGCTATCTTCAAACTTCCCAGTGATCAATGAATATGCTTTGGTTAGTTCCTTATTTATATGGCTACTCCTGTCTACTCTTTGAGCAGAGAATTACTATTTTTAAAAAAAAAAAACCTTTCTGTTCTGCAAAAAACCTTCTGCAATAAACCCATACTTTTCCTCTTTATCTGAAAAGTTTGAATGAAAGCATTTGAGGGAAGGGTTGCCTTGTTTATAAGAAGGGACAAGCTATTCATCACATATCAGAGCACCAAAACATAGTCACTGGCTCAAAGCAAAATACAAACGTAAGCCTTACCAAGCAGCTAGGATGTGCTGCAGAGGTAATTCAGCTGGTACCTGGGAAGAATTGCTATGCTTTCACAGGGACCTCTCCACTCACCAAGCAAGGCCCTGTGCCATTACAAAACTGGCTACAAAGGGAATTGCTTAGCCAGTGGGATGACTCTTTGTATTTGTGCCAAAGTCAGTCCAACTGAAAGAAAACAAAGGGGTCCAAGGGGAGATGCAATGAGTGCACTGCCATTGCCTCCTTCCCCTCCACTCAGTTTACTTGTTAGGGCTATGGATGAGGTGAACTCTGGAGCAGTGGAAGTGGGGAAGAGCAAGGAAAGATGAGAATTGTTAGGACCCAAGGGGTAGTGCTCCTGTCTTCTGGCTCATCTCTCCCCTTAAAATGCACGAGGCTGCAGTTACCCTGACAAGACACTGAATTAAGAGTGCACTCCACAGCAGGAGGCATTAAGGAGACAGAGCAGCCAGCTGTCCTACTGATTTATGTTCTGTAGATTTGGCTTTGGTATATGAAAGTCTGGATAGATCTTCCTACAGGACAGAATGGGCAGTGTTTTTTTCACTGCTGGATTCTCTAGATTCTCATTCAATGCGAGCTATGTGCTTTAACCATTTCTTTAGTCTGGGCCTTACAGTGTCTCCGTCTTTTACCTGACTAAATATCTTCACTTAATGGGTAGAAACACAATTATCTATCCTCCTGATAAACTGAAATCATATATATCCTGGGATAAGAAATCAAAGCTACCTTTGGGTACCTCAACAGTTGAAGGTGATCCAATTAATTTCATATTGCCTAAATCAGATTTGGACAAGTTGGACAAGTTAGTGGGCATAGACACCTTCCTTCAGGTGAATATAAAGATGCTCTTAGATCCCTTATGACGTAACTGAAACGCTACAATGGCTGGAGTAGAGCTAAATCACACATCCCCAGGAGCCTTTCTGTAGGGTCTCAAAATAAGACAGCATTTATGGCATTGATTGTTTGGTAAAACTGCTTGTCTGAGTGTTTATGAAAGGTGCTACAGAAATATTGAAGACATTGAATCAAAATGCACCCATGGAAATAAGGAACAAGACAACTGGGAACTAAAATACATGACATGGGAAAGGGCTGAAGGAACATTTGCTTGGCCTAGAGGTGGGAAGGTTTGGGGAAATCTAATTAAAATTGTCCATTATCTGAATTGAGGCCATAGGGAAAACAGAGAAAAGCTGAGGAGTAACAGGCCCAAGCTGCAGCGCAAGAAATTTCAACTCCATGCAAATAAAAGCATTCTTACTACAAAAGTGATTAAGTGCTGGACTGGGGGGGCAGAGACATTGTGTAATCTCCATTCTTGAAGATTTTCAAAGACCAACTGGACAGGACCCAACAACCTGAAGTAATTTCAACATTGACCCTGATCTCAGCAGGAATTAGGCCCAGAGGAGTTCATGGTCCCCCTAACCTAAATTTTCTGATTTTTTCTGCACAAGGGGACACTGAATACTAGTTTTCATAAACAGCATTGGAAGAAGCATACGGTATCATCTGTTTCCACCCCTCACTGGAACAATTTCAGTGAAACACCTATATTAAAAACTACTTTTCATGTCTAATAGTTGCATTGATCAAATAAGCCTGGCTGGGCAGACACAGACACTTTCTACAGCATTTGGCTGAGGGTACTTTTACTATGAACATATTTATACTAAATAAATAAAGCTATTAAATGGCACAACAAAATTTTGGAGTAAAGAAGAAAAGTTAAGAATTTGCTGCTATATTAAAAGACAAGAACCACTGAAACAAATGGATGTTTATGCTTTAAGTGGAACAAAGGTCTCCTTTCCCAGTTTCCCTTCCTCTGTTTACTGAATGTATTCATAGCAAACTTTAAGAATAGACAGATGTTGGCTTAGTTTCCATGGTAAATTATGAGAAGAGCCTGAGATTTCCTTGAGAGTGATTTATAAATTGGAACCAAAAGTATCAACCTGAATGCACTGTACATCTTGAAAATTAATTACACACCTTGTAGCGTTTCTAGTCATGTTTGAGATTCATGGATGGGCCAAGATTATCCTGGCGAGTAGCCAGGGCAGACCAAGGTATGGAGAAAGAGTATTTCTGCAGAAAGTCCTATGTACACCAATTTCTCAAGACATTTTGCCTCAGAACATTAATTTACTATGCCTGTGTTATTATCTGTTAGGCTGATAATAGAGGTCAGGTTATAGCAGAGCTCTGAAGCACAGTGCATCTGCTAATGAACCACCACACTTTCCCAGGACCCCATCCTGCCTGGTCTGCCTGTGACTGTGGAGAAGGAAGCTGGTCTTGCACTGTCCTTGTGAAGGGAAGCTGGGAAGAAACACAGGCCCTGAGCTCTGGGCAACACAGTCTTACACATGCAAATAATCCCCAAGGCAGAATACACTACTCCAGTACTGCTGTGCACTAGCTAGGCCAGCTGACTGTACAAGGAGAAGAGCTGGTACTCCAGCCTAAGGTTGTGTCTAAATATCACAGCCTAACCTGAAGTATTTGGCAACTACTTGCATTTTTAAAAATTTCTAATTATATATTTTTATTTAAAAATAATAATGCATGTTATCTATCTAAAGTATTATAAATTCAAGTGTAATATGAAAAGTTTAAATTTGCTTAAAATAGTCAGCTTAGAAGTGACATTCAAGCCTATCACTACTAAATCTCAAAATGCAAGCAAAATTGCCAAATTTTTGGCAGTTCTGATTTGAAAAGAACACAGTTTAAAAGTTATTAAAAGAAGAAAAATCATCAGCAAGTATGATGAGGAATAAGACTATTTCTTACCCTGCAAATAGATTTCTGCAAGCAATGACAGGTCTTGAGAAAGCTAAACACAAATAAATGTGTGAAAAAAGTCATCAAAAAACCAACTTGAAGTAATTATTCCTTGCTGACTTGCTGCCTGTTAACCCACTGTCAAGCCAAAAGGCTGTTCCAAATTTTTTTGGCCAGTCATTTCGTTTCTGGTCCAACATGTATTTTTTATTTTCCTTTAAGGCTTTCAGAAGCTCTTGGCAGCACACAGGATTTTGGGAGCAGGCAGCCCTCTCATTCTTTCTCCCAGCATGACAACTACTATTTTCTTTACCTATTAGTTGTCAGATTTCTTTGTTTATCCATGTCAGCAAAACATCTGTCTTCATTTACTGCTTATTCAACCCATTAGTCCCCCAAAACGTAACAGCTCAGCTGCTTGAAGGAAAAGTTGTTTTGGGTTTTTGGTGTTAAGTGCTTTCCTTCCACCTTCTAGGACAACTTTAAAAATTCACAACCTTACTGCATCATGAGGGAAAGCAAAACCTAACACCAGCTTTCACAAAAAGCCTTCTGACCCTATTGGGGCATAAAAATAACCCCACAAAGGAACTGGGGAGGGATGAGGGGATTTGACTATTGGATTGATTCACACTTATATTCCATTCAGTCCCTTTTGCTCATTTTCCACGTTCCTCCATACTCACGACTACTCTGAAGGCAGTATCTCTCAGATGCTCTCTCCATTTCAGCAATCTTAGTACACACATTTCTTCCTTTCCCTTTTCCAGCACGGATAAGGGAAAAGACAAGGGCCATTCATCAGTCTGCTCCATTAGAACCAAGAGTCACTACTCATCAAGTTGCCCATTTTCTAGGCGATGATGCCTCTGCAGTTGGGTACATTAAGACACCTGGCTGCAGCAAATGCTCTCCTGGACACCAGACAAAATGACTAGCATAGGAAAGCCAGCAAGACACATTAATTCTACATGTCCTTGAACCCCACTCAAAGTACTATTCCTCAAGACTGAGGCTGTAACTTTACATCTATTTCACTGAACATGATTGGTAGCAGCATACCAAACTGAACAAGGTATGTCTTCTCAGGTAAAGCATGTAGAGGCTGTCTCGTCAGCTCAGGAGAAAAGGCGTGTTAATTAGCTAGTGTCTTTGTATTCGGCAGAATATTCTTTTGTTCAAAATACAAATGCCAAGAAAGTTTAAAAACCAAAGTGTTAACACATTCCTAATGGGCAGACAATCTTGCCTCTGGACAAACACTAAGAATTGCAAATGCAATATTGCTAGTTCTGCAGCTTATGTACTGAGACTGAAGGATATATTTGAGCTGCTCTTTTTTTTTTTTTGTGAGGTTTCCTTCTCTGAACTGCTTTTTTCAACCTTGTTTATACACTGTACGAATAAAGTGCAAGAGGACCCAAATTCACTCACGTGACAAAAGTTGCATCAAGGTTCAATCTATCATTTTGGTCCCAAGCAAGTGTTTAAAGAAAATAAAGTCACATATGGCACTTGTGCATCAGGGATGGAGAGGAGTTTCCATGCAGTAAGGCTTCTTATATGGCTATCTAGAAACGCTATTGAATTTTAATAATAATAACAACAACAAAATAATACTAGGAAAAAGGAAACTCCTTCATCTGCTGATGAGAAAATAAAAAATCATTCAATATAACCATGTTGAGACTGGAGGCTTTACCCCATTTCTGCAAAGCTCTGTGCATAGAGGCATTCTCAGCCAAAAGGCAGGTAAGCCTCAGCCTGCACTCACTCCCCTGCATCACTGCAGCCCCAGTCCTGCAGCTTTCACAGTACTCCCCTGAAGTTTCAGTAGAAAAGCAATTCTCAGGCTGAGGGACATGAGAAGTGAGAGAAAAGGTTTATTTCTTTGCAGAGGAGGAGGGTGGGCTGGAGGGATGGAGACACTCAAACAGTCACCACACAACCGTCTCTGGTATCCCTCACCTGCTCCTGCTACACTGGGAAACTGCAAACTATCTCCCTAAAACAGCCTCTTCCCTTTCCATCTCTGCAGGCCTGGAGCAGGGCAGGCCACACACATCTAGCGGTGCTGCCCCTCCTCCAATGAGAACTTGGCTCAGCTATTATAAAAATCTGGGAAAATCCCATCATCACAAAAGCATATGGCCCCCATTGAGCTGGATGTGAAAAATCAATAACCAGTCTTACCAGGAAAGCAATGGGCAACACCAGAAGGCAAAACTACTAAGGCAACAGTGGGAAGAATCAAAACAAAAATAAACACAACTGAAGGAAAAAACCAAGCTTTGCCAATCTCTAGGAATGACAAGCAGGAAAAACGCATTGGTAAGAATAATGGTGGGAGGCTGCTGAGATATCCCAAAGGGCTCTAGCAAAACATTATCAGGAATGTATCTTAACCACGCAACCCAGATGTTTGTATTCAGATGAGTATTTGCAGTTAACACACTCACCAGTCAAGAATGACCTACTTTGTGCTTCACCTGTACAGCAAAGGACTGTGGTGGAAAACTGATGCTACCACTCTCATGGCAAATAAGAAGCGATTAAATGGCCAGCTAGCCTCCACCACTTAGAGATGCTGTTATTCCCACAGCAGTCTCCAGAGCAAGTTGCACATCTGGTGCTGTTGTAACAGCTGGCAGATTAAAAAAGAAACTAAAAACAAGACAACCCTATTTCCTCACTAACATCTGCATCTGAATGCAAAACCAAATGAATACCAAATTTCACATTTTGCTTTAGTGATGCCAGCCTAGACTAAGCCTTTATTATATGCAGTGGTTTGCCTGCACAGCCTTAAGTGCAAAGGTAACTCAGTCATAGCTTGCCACCCCCAAGGACACCCACTTGCAGTGAAGACACAATCAAAGCCTTTTCACTGTACAAGGCTTCTTTTTTATGAAGAGCTTGTTTAAATATGTAAGCAATTTCACAGACAGAAAATCTGAGTAATTTTTGAAAGGTCATCTCTTAAAAAATGGTGCTTTAGACTCTTGTTCTCATTATGCTGTAACTGGTATTTTCTTTAAGTCATATGAATTAAGGAACTGAACCTAAGGTCACTAACAACAACAACCATTTACTCTTTTCATTTACTAGCAGGTTATATAAATGTCCTGTTATAAACAAAGCATTCTCACCTTGTTTGGGTACTTCTGCAACACCCACAGCTATACATATTGCGATAAAAAGGAGAGCTTTCCTAAAAGGGAAAGAAAGAAAGAAAACACAGGTCAAAAAACATCTACAGTTTGAGAACTCCAAGGAATTAGAAGCCTGTTTCAACATCCAAATGGCTGGATACCACTGACTTCAGCAAGACCTGAGTCAAAGCCATCACATTGTACACCTTTCCACTGATATTGAGAAGACATTTCACACAAAGATCAAGGTTATGTATGCTCTCATGTATAGCACATATATTTTACACTGGCTTTTATTAATAAAATTACTGCATCTGCTTTATATTTTCTTGCAGCAGCTTTCGAATATGAATGCTGTCTATGTAGTAAATATCTTCCTGGAAAGAAAGTAATGTTACTGTTAAGAAACCATAAAATAAATGCTGAGTTAATTCCTGTAGAGATCGTTATATACTTTAGATAGACCTCCTATCAGTCTTCTCACTAGATTACATCATTCTACCATAAGTGAAAATGTTGGGTCAAACTGTTGTTCTTGTATTATAAAATTTTATCATGCTACAAGCAAGACATGCTCTTGACAAAGTAGAAAAAATCCCATCATATTTTAACTTAAAACTCCATACTCAGGTAGAAAAGTGTAATACTGATAGCTATCACAGGCTCACTGTCCTGGTTTCAGGCAGGGAGATAAATTTCTTCTTAGTAGCTGGTGGAGCGTTGTGTTTTGGATTTAGTACAAAAATAATGTCGATAGCACACTGATGTTTCAGTTGTTCCAACAAACATATATAAGATTGATCTAGATTATCTGCTCAAAAATTGCTTTAGAAGTGTTGAATGTTGTACAGAGTACATTTTTATTGTGATTAAGAACAGATTGTCTGCTGCTTCTTAAATAGCCAGATTAACTTCTAATCACTCTCTTATCATTGACTGAATCTTTTACTAAATGAGAAATATTTTTTGTTAATGTTGAACAAGCAGGCACAGATGTATGAAACAATTATAGTAACCTCTAGCTACTTAGTTCCAAGAAGAAGTATTTAAAAAATACCAGAAATATAGCTCTGACACTAACAACTCACACTCAAGCCCCAGATCAACCCTCTTGCCCATTAATGTAGGTAACATCATTGATTTTTCATAATATGAAATGCTAGAGTGACTGAAAATGTTTCCTGGACCAGGTCACAGAGCACTTGAGGATCCGGAAGAGTATTTGAAAGTAACATAGTTACAACTAAACGCCTGTTACTTCATGTTACTTGCCTTTAACAGCTAATTAGCCAGATTTTCACAGGTGAAAAAAAAAAAAAGCATGAAGAAAACATTACCACACTACCACTTTATACAGGAACATATGGTTTAAACAGAAAGAAAAGGTCCTTCACAGATATATAAGTACATATGTACAGACACATAGCAGTATTTAGTGAAAAGTCTTACTAATTCTTTAAATGGTTTGGAATTCAAACATTTCAGAAACATCCAAGTGCATGAAAACCACAAGACCAATAACCTGGTTTTATCAAATGAATTTGGATATTGTGAGAGCTTGAATTTTGGCAAACAGAACAAATGAATAATTTAAGGAGCATTAATGCATGATAGTCATCATTGCCACTGTAAAACAGCAGCTACATCATGTCATTTAGAAGAAAATGCACAGAACACATAGGATATTCAAAAATATGCATCAGTGCTTCAGCTCTGATCACAGAGTGAGGGAAAGGTGCAAACTATGCCTTACACATCCCAACATGCTTGTAGGGGCATGTTCTTTAATTAACCACCTCTGCAGACCCTAGCTATTCCTCCCTTCAAGTTTTCTCCTGCTACAGCCATGAAATGTCTACTGGAACAGTTCTGCCACTCCTAAAAAAGGCCTAACACTGACCTGTCCAAATAGCACATCCACTACAGAACACTCCAGTTTTTTCAGAGTTCTAAAGACCAGAATTCAAGTTCAAAGTTTCTGCATCACAAAATGCATCATCTTTTGAGCTAATGAGAAGGTCAGTGAGAGGACATAGCTGTGTTAGAAAGAAAGTCCATGCATTGCACTGTATCAGCTAAAACTCAGGACAACCCTTTATTTGACTTTCAAAGGCGCAAAATGGATTTTCAAATAAAAATCACCTAAAACATTTTACAAAATAAGGATGCTCAAAGAACCCCAGAGTCCAAAATTCAAAGATGACTCCTCTAATAATTACAACGGCCTCTTCTACAACACCAGCCAGGTACAAAGGAGTACGTGTCAGGTCTGCCGCTGTCACCTCTCAGCAAACATTGTAAGAAAGCAAGAAATTCCAAAATATTCCCAGGACTGTAAATTACACAGATGTAACTGGATATACAGAAACGTAAAGACAAACGTCTGGCTTACATAGCGCTCTCCAGCTAATGTCAAGAACAGATGAGTGATCAACTAAGAGAAAAAACAGGGACCAGAGACAACCACAGGGCTCGGGGTCCTCTAATGCGTGAGAAAAGTGAGACTTCCTTCTGTCTTTTTTCACAAGTAAAATTTTTTGTAAATGATACCATGTGCAACCTAATTCATGCAAACCCTCCCTCTTGGTTGAGATCACTGCTCTGTACATTTGCAGATCAGTCAGTTCTCAGTTCACTGTCACATCAGCACAGTCACTAAGGCACCAGGCTCCCTGCTGCTTAAGGTATATGTGGCTTGATCCATCATCTGCCATACCTGCATGGAACTTCCTTCCTTCTTTTAGCTGAGTCCACAGTGTCCTGTTGGAACATGTCAATAGAAAAATGCAAAATCTTGTGGCATGGAAGACTTCAGCTGTCTCAAATGCTGGCTATTTTTTCACCATTTAACATCACACAAGAAGCTGCTCCAATACCTAGGCTTTAGGACATAGGCAAGGGGTATCTCTTAAACTTCCCTCCCTTCTACCTTTTCATGTTCTCTACTTTACATGCAAGCATAAGTTGAGGGCCACTATTTAATAATTCTGGAGGAAGGCACTACCAAATGTCGTTCAGTTGTTCTACCACTAAAAACTGAGTTTATTTTTCTGATGATCTTTAACATCTTGTGGCTGTTTGCCTCTTCCTACAGAGTGGACAGCAACTATACATGGGGGATTTTTTGCATTAGGGGTGATGGATGGATGAGAAAACCGATAAGCTTCAAAGCAACTTGTGACAAGCTACAATGAAAAATTCCACCCTCTGAAGAAAATGCAGCAGTGTACAGAGCTCAGGTTTGGTCAGTGCACAGCAGTATCCTCTTCATTCCAGCCTAGTTTCCTACATGTCAAGTTTAAAGGAAGAAATACCTCTAGCTGGCTGCTAGAAAAGAAGACAAGCTGTTCCCAGTATGACTGCCACAGGTGCCTTCAGCCCTGCACTCATCAGGGATGATGGTTTAAACACCAGCACCTGCCCCTCCTCATACATTCCCTTGCTTGATCTGTCTGGGGACTGCTGGGGAGAATGGCTCAGTTTGGGTCCATTGACCCTGAGAAGGGCTTTGAGAAAGGTCACAGCTCCGTGTGGACAGAGATGCCCTGGGCCTCTCAAACCCCTCAAGCTGTTATAAACCTTACGTTTGAAGATGTGAAAAGAAAGATAACTTTCTTTGTTGCCATAATGAAATTAGCCAGCAGGTCCAGAGCTGCTGCCAAATGTTAAAAGACCTACTAGCAACATGGTTTGAAGGGACACAACAGCCTGCAAAGCCTCTCTGGTATGACAGTCACCTGCCCTTTTGCCACAGATGGCACCATGCAATTAGCCAGTGATGGGGGAAAGCTCCTGAATCCATTGCCAAAGTTCACAATTTGGATGAATGGGAAAAGGGAGAGATACAGGATGAGGTGAGAGGTAGAGGGGTAGTGGCCTAAGGAGAGTTCTACAACAAGGCTGGGGTGCAGAGAAAGCAAACTCCTGCCTGGTGGCCCAGACATTATTTGGACAACATCTAGATTAAAATGAGAAACTACCACATTCAGAAGAACAGTCAACTCTGATAGTACTTCTAAAAAAACCAAAACAAATGTAAAATATGTGACTTTAAGACAGTTTTATAAGTAAATCTCTGATTGCTTACGCTAGTTCTCCAGATAGCATACACTGTTTTCATCTATATTAAGGCAAAAGTATACAGCCTAAATTCCCACTCATGCGAAACACTCTTCTTTCACAGGGTTTGACTCTGTATATTTTGTAGATCATTCTTCAAACGTTCTGCAACTTGATGCTTGCAAGAAACAAGGGTGACACAAGGCTGTTCATATTTTAAAATTAAATATTCTGTCAATAAATGTCATGACAGATTTAGAAGTTATGCAGCTGCTTTATTTGTTTAACCTGCAGAGACACCCCTATACAGGCCCGACCTAGTGGCATTTCAACAAAAAAGTGGTTGAGCTTGCAAGGGATTTACTGGTTTGACATATGATAAGGAAACCTGATCCTTTTGCAAGGAATTCTGGTTTCTTAGTGCAGGCAAGTGACCAGGTTGCTCTCTCCTTATACAAGTAAATTAGGTAAACATCATAGAAGCATATAGATAAATATTCTGAAGCTATCTCAGATTTTGAACTTGAGCAAACTGCATCTCTGCTACTGTACCTCTTTCTTGTGATTCAATTTATGTTTCTCCATTACCAATACCCCTTTACAGATTTGAAATAAAACCATTCTTTTAAATTGCACTCAGACAATTCCTGAAGAAGTCCCACAGACACAGCCATTAAACACAGATTTCCTGGGAAGGCCACCTTCAGGCAGTCCCTTAACTGCTCACAAACATTCAAGTACACCCAGATTATACACCAGGCACACTTTAGAAGCATAATCCTCACTACAACACTAAACAAATTCTTCTGTCCTGCTCAGAGTGCCCAGTAAACTTAATTCAGGACACAGCTAGAACAAAATAAGCACTTTACAAAGACAGACACATACTAGTAACCTCTCTAATACAGTTAACATCTACCATAAATTCACAGACATCTTGCCTGGACTGCTTTTAGGTAAGCTGTAGAGAACAGCTCTACCTTTGGATCACAGATAAGGATGCCTTAGAAATACCTCAGCAAATTGCAAAAACCTGTAAATACAGAGCAGCTCATCTGGCTATCTCTTATTAGGAGAATAAGCTTAGCTCTTAAACGTAAATTCTGCAGGCTTTTTTATTTGTTAGTTTGCTGCGTTTTGCTAGCTAGGTACTAAAGGGGCGCACGAGCTGCCAGGTTACGGTGGGCACTGCGGCACGCTGTGCCCCCCATTCCCCCTCGGGGATCGGTGGAGCACTGGCTTTCGGGTCAGGCTGTCCCCGGGAACACCAGAGCCAGGCTACCCGATTTGCGCTGTGGCAGGGGAAGGACGACACGAGGATGCTGGACTGGACGGGACACATCCAGAACGACACGGCGGGTGCAGAGCAGAGAGACAGGAACAGCCAGCGCTACAGGCGGTCTCCGTCCGGGCAGCCAGAACCCTGTCGGTCCGCCGGGGACACCGGGGACCCCGTGGGGTCACGGCTGCCGCTCGGAAGGTAGGGCTGGGGACACTGCTCGCCGGGGTCGTCGCGCCCTGCCCGCGGTGAGAGCCGAGCCGCAGCCCCATCCCCTGCCGGGCCCCGCGGAGGGTGGCGGTGCGGTGCGCCCCGTCTCGCCGCGCCGGCTCCCGCTTACGTTTGTGCCGCGGGAGAGATGCATCCTCGCCTTGTCCTCTCGGCTCCTAAATGCATTTGTATGCATTTGCCCAGGCAGCGGAGATCCGACGGAAAGC
>VZRN01005936.1:1365860-1425514 GCA_013397935.1 Dasyornis broadbenti | reverse complement strand
GGAACCAAGAGCAAACGTAAGCTGCTGGACTTTATAGAGGATAAGAACATAAGAACCCAATGGAAAAAGTTATTTAGTTATTTTCCAGCAGTGCAGCAGAGTGTTTGATTTCAGATTCAAATTAATTTTCAGTACCTTAAATCATTCAGAATTTGTATACTGTCATAGACTACAATGGGATTTCCTATTTACTTCATTTTTTGAAAGCCAAAGGGAAAAGCTGACAGCATTTTACTTTCTTGTCTATGCACCTTAGGTTAACCATATTGACAGCAAAATGTGAAAATGTATATTTTCACTGAAGAGAACATGGTGCCTGCCCAGGCAGATATTGGACACTTCTGCAATAAAGTATTTGTCAGCCTTTCTGTTTTAAATCCCACTTGAATGGCTTCCAACAACGGAAGTATTATATTTCATTTAGGTTTTATTTATTAGCATTAAGATGAACTAACACACGTACATTACTGATTGGGTTTGGTACCCTTTCCTGAAATCTATCAATCTCTTAAATAAGATATCTTGTATGAAGTAGACAAATAGTTGTTTTCTTAACTCTTTAGCATCAGCATTAGGGATATTATGGAGAGAATTCTTCCCTGAGAGTGACCCTGGATAAATCCTGCCTTATTGCAGTGCATATCAACAAGTACAGGAGCCATCCTGCAACATGCGGTCAGATGGGCTGGGGACATTAGGTGCAGAGATCTCCCGTTCCAGCAGCATTTGCACTGCAGAAGGCACAGCTTGAGATTCTTGCAAGCTGCACATACAGGGTGTAAATAAAGCTTGCTGACCCTGATTATGCAGTTACTTAAGACAGTGTAAAGTTAAAAAATTAGCATTGTTTGTTCAGTTTTCTACATTCAAAATTATCAAATTAATTTCACCAAGTAGGACTCGTGACTTCTTGTTGGCACTTCACTCTTTGTGTCCATGTTCCAGTCCCTGCTGGGGTTCAACACAGCCTTTAGGCTGTTTGGACAGGTTCTTTGGCCATGGGGAGACACAGGCCAGGGGAAGGGCTACCTGTGCCCTTTCACTGCCTCACTGCACACAGCTCACGCATCTCTGAGTTGTGTATCCACAAATGGGTCAGGAATGTGCCAGGGATGCTCCTTCTTCCCTTCCCTGTGTCTCTCTGCCTGGAAACTCTTGCACTTCTGCTTTTTGAGAAGTGACTTATGTTATTCTGCACCTCAGTTGCTTTTCTTCCATAGTAGCACCCTTCAGAGCTGCTTCTCTTCTAAGCTTCATGGCAAAAATCAGTATCAGTTCTATTCTTACACTCGTTTCTTCCAAGAGTTCTTACAGTCTAATAAGAAAACCGACTATGTTTAAAGCTATCAGATAACATGTGTTTATTTCCAGAGCTATATATAGCAGTCTGTATACTTACACACACGTAAGACATGATCAAGCTCCAGACCTATTAGCACTTATTGCAACACAGTGATGCTGGAGTTGCATTTCCTATGGCAAATGTCCCAAGATCCCATTTTTCCACAGCTGTTGTCTCCTGCTTCTCCACAGCCTAGCCCCAATTTATCATCTTTCCAGGTAAAGTCAGCGATCACTGAAATAGAAAATTAATTCTTCCGAGATAACACTTCTTGCCTTTCTGATAGATTACAAGCTTTTCTTCTGTTTGTTTGCTTCTTTTCCATCAGCTTTTTCCTCCTTTCATGATCTGACTTGCTCATCTGTCACTCCAGATTAGAGCTGCTGAGTTCCAGCCGTGCTTTGGGGCACAAAACAGGAGCTACTCTTAAACAACGTAAGAGATGAGGAAAATGGTTCCTATCTGTGTTTCACCTTCCAGAAAATGTACAGAAGAGTGCAAGAATTTTGCCAGAGCCTAAAAATAAAGGGGAAAAAACAGAATTTGAATAAAAATGTGTGAAATGGGAATGTGAGGACTCAGTGTTGGAGCCTGAACTTTATCCCTCCACAATCGGGACGAGCTTTGCCTCTGACTTGAGTAGGAGCAGAATGGGACCCACACAAGCTTCCTGGTACTGTCCCAAAATTTGGAATTTTTGGCAGAAGGTCCACGCTGCTATTGAGTTCCCTTTGGAGAACTGATTTTCTCTGCACACCGCAATATATGGTGTTAGGCTACGTACCAAAACTGCTGGAACCTAGTTCAGCAAAATTGTTTAGAATTCTCTGTGGCAGCCAAAAAAAAGTTTAGCACATTGCTCTGGTTAAAGAAAGTTACCAAGTTATCACATGGGATTAGGAAATACAAGAAATGGAAAGGATTACAGCACGTCTTTGACAGCAATCGGCTGAAGTTGAAGAAAGGAGGACTCTAGGTCTGAAACCATTAGACTTGCCTATTGTTTGTAGAAAATTAAAGAAATTGTTATGACCAGCATTTGTCTTCTCTCTAGTTATGTCTAACCCTAGTTATGCCTGTTACCTTATGGCAGTTTTGAATATGCCAAAAATCTGGAAATTCCTTTAAAGAGCACAGTTGATGACTATTTGGATTAATCCCATCCCTTCTAATTTCCAACCAGGAAACTAAAGAGAAAATTAACATCAATTTACATTCTGAAGCATTCAGAGTGGAGAGGATTGTCCTACCTTACAAGACCAACACACAAAAACCTGTGAGGGGAAGGAGTTGAGAAAGGAAAGGAGAGATGCTGTTTGTACAGGCAACCAAAGGTCCTGGCACACAGAGCAAAAAAAATGGCATGGTAGAGTCAGGACTGACAAAAATGCCAAGCCACAAATAACTATACAGACTAGTGAGATTCCTTAAGATACTTAGTTAAAGCAAACAAGGGAATATGTTCAGCCAGGAGCAAGAAACAGAAGAGAGTCTTAGCGAACCACAAGACAGGGTAGAGACTCCAGAATGCAGGACTTCAGTGGCTCCAACTGAAAGGTGTCTCACTGAAGCCAAGATACTTGCAATTGTTTACAAGTCCAGGTGTTATCCATTTTGGAAAGTCACTGCTATAGCAGAAAACCGTCAGGAAGCAGAATAAAAACTCACATGAAGAGAGCTGAAACAGGCGACTGAAGCAAAGCCTTCTGGAGGAATAACCACTCACACAGCCACTGAAAAGCTGTGACATCTTGTTCCAGTGATGGCACATCGTATGCCATACCAAGAATGCAGAGAAGCCTAGCCAAACACACAAGAAACATTAAAGGAAGAGAGGAGCCTGAGAAGCAGTTATTAGGAAAGTAATAAGGGAACACAAAGTACAAGAGCAAGAATGAGTGCAACTAGAGGACCATGGGAACAGCTCACCAAATGAGAAGACTCCAATTACCAAATAGACGAAACTGCCAAGAGAGAAGCACATTAAATTTTCATCTTAAAGAGAGGGTCTGGAGCCTAAGAACAACTGGTGAAACTAAAATCAGGAGTTAGAGAAAATCCAGTGACTTTCATTTTTGGTTAATCTTTATCCCAACATCGACTGAGTGTTTTGCCAACCAGGCAGGAAGTGGAGACACCCACTCCTACAGGCACTAAGATGTATTAGACATGAGGTATTTTCTGGGATACTCATTGAACTGAAATACCCCTTGTAGGCGAAGTCCATAAACATGACTAAGGGTCTGATTCCTACCACCCCTACTGGTGTGTGCTGAGAGGCTCTCAGAGCAAGAGCGGCCTCAGTGGCTGTGTTTAATGAGCATTTCCCCACCGGTATGGTGGCTATAACCTCCTCCCATGGACATTCAGAAACCTTGACAGGGTCCCCTGCATCAGGGCTTCCTCAGCAGTTCTCCACAGAGCCTCCTGTCCACAGCAGGAGCTTTCCCCAAAGAGTCCTGGTTTTCTGTCATTGTATAAATCTTGCTGTATGCATCAGTAAAAGGAAGTAAAAGACAATTTTTGCAAAAGAATAAATATCTCTAGTTGGCCTAGGTAAAACACCACAAGCTTATAGCACCCAAGGACACTTACTTAACTTCCTTGGTAGTTCTCTGTAGCACCCACTCACACTGGAAGGATGTGTCAAAAAACCGCTTGAGACATTGTATAAGACATCTTTCTGTAGGCTAAAATCTACAGGTATTTCCTGAAAACCATTTTCTGCAAAATAAAAATGGAGGCCATTAGGAGTGAAACCATCCACGCTCATATGGTGCTCTTAGCTGGCTAAAAAAATCTCATCAGCACTAAAAATTGCTCACACATCTGGAAGAACCAGCGCAGTCATCTGAGAATTATTTCATTACCAAGCCACAGAGAGCTCCGCATTAGGCCCGTGCTTTTTGAAGACATTCCCTTTCTTTTCGCAGCAACTGTGGGAGATGCTTCATTCTGCAGTTCATCAGTCCTAGAAAAGCCTTTCCTGATCATGTCTGCTTTCAGCCCTGGGGCTGCATGGATTCTCACACTGCTGCCCTGCAGCCAAAATATGTGCTCCTGCTGCAACAACTAAAGGTAAAGTTTTAGCTTGCTTCTGCAAAATTAGCTTCTGGTAACAGCAGGGGATGTTTGCAGAAACCTTGGCCCTCTACCTTCTCACCTGATGAGAGGTGAGATACGGATGCTTAGTGGCTAACACTATGTTAAATCTCCCCCTTGGAATAAGAAGACTTGTTCTCACATTAGAAATCTTTTCAGAATTTTCTCACCAATTACAAAAGCATAAAATTCCATGAGACTCCTGTTTATGAGCTTCAAAATGATGCAAAAGATACTTGTTTGAGACAGCTACCAGAAGTCTATTTTTCCTACTCAAACTTTGAAACAGAGAAATAATATCATGAATAGTTTGAACTCCATCTTTTGCGAGAAAGAAATTGAATCGTAAGACAGAAATAATTTGACCAATTTCACGTAGTTATTTCAACTGTAGTTGAACATAGTTATTTCAACTATGTACACTAAATGATTGCTCTGATGTGTCAGAAAGTTTTCTCCAGCTTCCCACCAATTCTCTCTAGTGGCTTTTAAATATCTCGAGTCTTTTAACACACAGCTTACCTAAATCATGTGACACAATGGGATAATTTAAAACTGACAACAATTGTTGATGACATTCAACAAAACAGGAGTTTCCAGACTATTTCCAGGCAGGTCTTACTATTATCAATGAAAACAGAACTTGTACTATTTCCCACTTCAGTTGTCTCTTACATGAGTAAGACATCGTTGGACTTCTTCAGTACTCTTTAGCTCCCAATAAAGGAAAAAAATGTGGCTTATTGTTGTCTGGTTTCTGGAATCTCTGGATTTGAGAAAGCCAAAAGTACTGTCAATAACAACATGGTATTTTTGAATGATGAACATTTGATTTTCATATTAAGAAATTTAGATCAGGCATGTATAATGGCAGAGAAAAAATTTCTATAGAGAAAGATTTTAAGCTGATTACTTTTTCTGAAAATACCAGACAGATGAAAATGTGGAGTCCAAGACCAAAATACATTGGCACTAACTTCAATGCTGATATTTTTACAATAGTTATATAATTAATTTTTGTAAATCCCTTACAGCTGTACCACCAATATAGCATAGTATTTTTAATAAACCATTTCATCACCTTATTTTTAGAGATGAAATTTTGATCGTGTTCTTCAGTCATTTAAAATTCATAAGATATGTGAGGAAGAACTACTGTTGCAGGAAAGTAAAGGACTAAGTCTTTCACCAGGCACACAAATATTTCAGATAACTCTTCCCCCTGCTTCTCCCCACTCATGTCATGTAAGAAACTGAATAAAAAACTCCTATAAACACTCACTTTAAAATAAAAAATTAGAAAAAAAAAATGAATACAGCTGAGAGATGAGGCTTCTTTTTTCTGCTTGGATCAAAGAAGTTCATTAAGCCAGATGTGCTTGGATTATTCTTATTACAGAGAGCCATAAAAACCTCATGGTTGTTTAGTTATCCAGTGTTGGCTTAGACATAGTCAAAAGTTGAACAACAGATGAGTAAGTGCACCATGTTGACCCAAACACACATGCAACAGTTTAATGAATTAACTTCTTCAAAGCTGAGAGGTTCAGAACTTGTCAAAGAGGCAGCATTAATTTTTGTTTGCAACCTCACATTACACACTGGAGTTCTTTCAGGGTCCTGGATTACTTTTCACAGGCCTTCAACTTTCTTCTGGTGCTCCAGGTTCTCCAGATGGGTGTTGCACTTTAGGACCCCCAAGAAGTGTAGGGAGAAAACCCTGTAGCATTTCTCCTGGATGCAATTGAGCTGCTGCTCTTTGAAAGGCTCCCAACCTGTGTGAGTTGCAATGGCAAGGCAAGAGACAACAGGCATAACCATCTTCTGCACCACCAGACTTTGACATTTTCATTGAAGCAGGAGATGTCTAACCTGACCTCAGTCTCCATTTTCAACCACAGGCACGATACGCTTTTTACCCACCCTGAGAAACTACCGAGGCTGCTTAAAGTTTTCTGAACTATCCAGCCTAGACAGCCATTCACAGAGATCAAAACGCAGACATCTCTAAAATCAATAAGATGAAAAAAGAATCATAAAAATTCTACAGTCTATTAATTTTCTATTTTATAGTTTGGCAGTCACCTTTTTGTCTTGATTACTTATGGCAATAGAATGTGCATACAAAAAATAGCATTTATAGTTATCAGATGTTCAGCTTTAAATTGGTCAGCCAACACATGTAGGTTGGCTGCCCTTTTCTAAAGGTAAATAATCTCTCTTAATAGCACATTTGCAGTGATTCAATGTTATGTATGCAAATATTAAGTTGGACAAATATCTCTAAAAGTTTTTACAATATTTATGTCATTCTTGTAGTGACTCTAGGCTTAAAGAAATGGTTTTCTAATCAATAATATTTTTTACAAGTGTTTTTGCTTGTTAGCTTGTTTGGGGTTTTGGGATTTTTGTCATTTACTGTTAAATTTGGGTCAGTTCAGTTGGAGTAGTCATAGAGCTTAAGCAACTATGTTTGTTAAAGCACACTCCTGAGCAAAGAACGGCAAACAAAAGGCATTAAATCCTTTTAACAAAAATTAAAATAAATAAATAACAGCCTCTTTTAAATCCATCTGCATATTTCAGTGACACTTCTTTATAATGAACATAACTTTCATTTTCAGAAATATCATCTATACTAGGTCCAGTTTACTTTAGCAAAATATCAGTAACTGTCAAGTGTACCCATGGGTTTTATGTTGTGACAGAACTCCAGATTTCAGGAACTTGGTCACATGGAAGGAGAGCATGTCACAAGTG
Organism: Dasyornis broadbenti; assembly: GCA_013397935.1. Taxonomy (NCBI): domain Eukaryota; kingdom Metazoa; phylum Chordata; class Aves; order Passeriformes; family Dasyornithidae; genus Dasyornis; species Dasyornis broadbenti. The sequence continues at coordinate 1,418,310 of VZRN01005936.1, read as the reverse complement.
TCTCTGACAGCCAGCAGCAGCTCTTTGTGTCCTCTCAAAGGAGACATCTTCTGCTCTTTGAAGGATGGAAAAGATTTTGAAGACCTTTGGTTTAACAAGTTCAGGAGTAAGACTTAATTTGAGCTTCATATGGAGTGCTGGAAGAAATGACATATACTAGCAACTGCCAGGCAAACACACTCTTGTCCTACACATAGAGCTGGAGGTGATATGTTAATCCAAAGAAATGAAGACATGCATCTATTTTAAGAAGATCATTTTATTATCCTCACCAGCATTGAGGAAATGCTGGTGCCAGCAGGAGCACTACAAGTCTGATCTCTGCTGTGAGATTGTCATCAAGAACCCCAGTGATATCCAAGTGTCCAGTTTTGGGCCCCTCACTTCAAGACAGTCATCGAGGGCCTGGAGTCTTTCAGAGATGAGCAGTGGAACTGAGGAAGGGTCTGAAGCACAAGCCTCATGAGGAGTAGCTGAGGAAGCTGGGGATGTTTAAGCTGGAGAAAAGGAGGCTCAAGGGGAACCTCATTGCTCTCTACAATTGCCTGAAAAGAGGATATTGTGAGGTAGGGGTCAGTCTTTTCTGTCATGTCCCAAGGAAAAGGATAGGGGGAAATGGCCTTAAGTTTCACTGGGAGAAGTTCAGATTGGATATTAGAAAAAAATTTTTCACTGAGAGTGGTTAGGCATTGGAATAAATTGCCCAAGGAGGTGGTAGGAGTCACCATCTCTTGGAAGCATTATTTCACTTAGAAGTGTGACAGGAAAAAAACCTGATCGTAATTTTGCATAGCAACAGGTAACATATTACTCCAGATTTGTAAATAAATTTTTAAAAATAGTTATCAGGGAAATAATTGCTAAGACTGACAGTTGCTTCCTTGCTGATATTAGGGGATTTATTTTCCATTCTTTCCTATGCCTCTCCCATTCAGCTGCTTCCCTCATTTGACAGTCTTCCATAAAGACACTGAAGAAAATGATACCACAAGGCATATGGAAGAGGGAGTGTTTACAAAGCATATAAATAGACTGTGCTGTATCCAGAATAATTAGCTGTAAGCAAAACAATAAAAAATGTGGAGAACTTACAAGTATCCCAGATGATTGAAAAATCCAAGATTTACTCAGATGTTAGGGATAGGTTGAATGCTATAAGGATGGACACAGGAATGTCCGTGCACATAGGATAAATGCCACTGCAAAATCTGAGGGGAAAAAATTAAGCAATGGGCTACATTCAGACCAAATGCATGTAATACATCTGAAATATCCATTGAGCCAGATGTTAATTTATCTCATAACCCTAAAAATACATTTCTGCAATCTTATGCACAATGTGCAATGCAGGATGCATTTTCCAGACTGTTTACTGAAAATTGAATTATTCTGAAATAAGTCCTTTAAAAACTTTAGAATTCTTCAGAACTTTGCCATTGCAATTACAGCTTCTGGGGAGAATTATTTTGAATAAAAGAATAAAAGTAAGCACTGAATGTATACCTCACTTCTATTGTGTAAGCAGCTAGTTCTCAATGAAAAACCCTGTTCCTCCTTGCCCCCTGCTGTTACATTTTAAAAATTAATGCAGGACTCCATCAGATCAATGTTTATTTCAGACATGGAGTTTTGGCTGAGTTCTAACTGATGTCCTTGGTATGTTTTAAGTAGCGTATCAAAATGAGTCATCTGCTTTGGTAATACCACATTATTTTGCTATCTCTTGTTTGGAGAAGTAATGTGTAACAAGGGAACTTTTAAGGATTCAGTCTTCAGTTTGGGAGACAATTACATGTGGTCATGCTGTGATATGTGACTGCAGTCCATTAAACAGCGGCAACCCTGAACTTACACACTCCCTACACACACCTCCTTGATTTACCTCCTGTAGCCTAAAATATTAACTAATCCTTTCACCTTGTGTTTCCCAGAATAATATAATACAGAACAAATCCTCAATGGTATAATTCAAACCATTTTGTTTTACTAAGGATCTCAGTGCATGATACTAAGAGGAGCTTGCTGCACTTTCTAGCCACAGGCTGAGAAGCTGGATGCAGAGGGAAGTGGACCTAGTTCAGGAGGGTTCGTCATCCTGTTATCCTCCAGCCTTCAGCACCACTGGGTAATTTCTAAGCAGAGTAGCAAATGCATGCAAAACCTAACAGATGTTGTCCATTGCCATAATATATGGTGACCACCTCAAACTGAATGGCTTCTTGGGCCATTGAGATCCCTTCTTACTCTCAGAAATGCACTTTTTGCAGAGGCACATTCAGAGCTTGAGGTAAGTCTGGTAGGTGGAGATAGTGCCTGACTGAAGCGAGCAATTCAGGGGAGAAACTAACAGCACAGCCAGTATCTATCAGTAACACCGTGTTCTCAATGGGATGCAAGATTTGTTTCATCTCATTCAGTGGCTTCCTCTCCTGCAGGAGCAATTGTCCCCAGTAATATCAGATAAATGTATCATAGCAGAGTCTGGCCCTTTGCAACCTTGCGCCTCTACAATCTCTCCAGCACTGCAGCATGGAGTTTCTTAACACAAGATTGCTTCCTTTCCATTCTGTTGTATAAGAACTGTAAATTCAAAAAACTTAGTGGACGGTGGCACTTGGAATTGGATTGGACAATTTTTTTGTTCTGTAACTACATAAAATCTGAACAGAGTCTCCTCTCAAACAATAACAGCTGTTTTAGTGACTTTTTTAGTTGTCAGTTATTTGGATTGACATTTCTAACACCACACTAGAGTCCATAGCACAGGCTTGCGATTGTCTGCCTGAGCTCACACCTGCAAAAAGTTGTCAAACGGCAGCATACTACACTCTGATGATATTCCTGCCCCATTTTAAAACAAAACCAGGAACAATCTATTAAAAGGAAGGTATTTAGTTTTCCCATTTAACGCAGCTGCACCTCCTGACCATATCTCAAGAACCCTGAGGAAGCCCATTCTTCTGTATTTCACTTCTACATGTGCCTTGTCCCTTTTCCTGCCCTTTCCCCCTCCATTTGCACTATGCAAAGCTGCAAAGTCAGAGTGTTTGGTACCTTGTTTGGTGTTCTGCTTTCATTGACAGCTGAGCTTCCCTGTGTTCCCTGTCAGGGGAAGAACACACACAGAGGTAATTAGGGAGCCAAACAACGCTGCATGCTGAACAGAGAGCCTCAGAGCTGTGTCTTATATGCAGCTTTGCTTGTAAGTTATGTGGTCCTCAGGCAATAGCCCTGTTGGAGGATACTTTGATAAGCTCTCACAAAAGATTTCAGCATAATCAGGAAAGGTTTCATTGGCAAACCAAACCAGTATTTTATCTCTTGGCTATATACAAGCATAGACCTCTTTTCCATACTGATTTTTCCCCTCTCCCACTGTTGCATACCCATCCACCATAAGGTTTCATCGATAAATATCAGGCTATAGCACTACATATAGGGATTTTAAACAGAAAGTAGGAAGAATTTTTAGTAATTTAATAAAATAATTTTATTGTAATTTATTGAACATATGTGCAAGCCAACAACGTTCTTTAGAGGTTGAAACATGCCACAGCTAGCTCAAAGGGAACTATGACAAGTTTTAAAAAACATTTTCTTCACCTATCAGATTAGGGGAAAAAAAAAAATATCTTGCCCTTCCCACAGTGAACACATTTAGAGCAGTTCAGCCATCTGGATTATAGCCACGTAAAATGCTTTCAAAGTGTTAGAAGCAGCACTCTCCATTTGCTGGTTCTCATGACAGATGATAAAATAGCTTTATCCTGCCCTTGTACTTATGTGTTGTGGTTTTTCTCTTTTTCCCAAGATGTTCTGACATTTGTTAAATTACTTCTATATTGTTTGCTGACAGCATAATTTACCTCAGGAAATGTTATAGCCAACTGTATGAAAGTCTTGAATTGCTTTCCCAATAGCAGGTATATGACATCTCACACCAGGGCTTAGTTTCAGTCTGCTTCCCCTTGTCAAATTTTCAGTTTTAATTTACCTTGCAATTGTGGAATCCTAAATGTACTACAGTAGGAATTGACAGTGAGAGGAATAGCAGATCACTTAGAAATTTTTCACCAGACAACTTGGATACTGTTTCACATGTAAAAGAGTAAAATAAGTACTTACAAATTAGTATGTTGCAGGGGAATGGTTTTAGTCTCTCAGTAGAGAGAGTCAAGCCATGCTCTGGAATGATATTCAGAAGTATAGCTCATATTTTGCACTTCTTATCTTCAAGAAGAGTGGTTAAGGAACCTTCATTTTTGCCTAAACATGATATATTCATGAGTCCTTTGTTTCATGCTGCATACAATATTTCAGCATCCTAAACTGACAGTAAAATGCAGCAAGTTGCTGCTCCAGCTCCTTGTAAACAGCAAACCTGAAATTCATTATCCTGTTTTACTTGAAGTTTAATCAAGCTGAGCAAGTATATCCTCTTTTCTATAGATTTTCTACTTGCAAAAAGCTACCTATTGCTTTTAAATGTACAAATATTTAAGGAAAAGGTTGCAATCTATGATATTCTTTTCAAAGGGCAGATTTTAACTTGTTTTTCACAAAGGCATCTCATAGGGACACATCTCTATCAGTTTCATGTGAAATACTTACAATAAACAGCAAATGCCCATGAGGGGAATGAGGGTTCAGTGTTTTCCACCTGTGTTTTGGATTCAACCTCAATAAAACCAAGGAGACAACTACTTTTCTTTGTGCCATCATGACTGAAACAATAGCCACCAATATGTTATCAACATCCACACCACCACACATCATTGAAAGCCGAACATATTTCAGGTCAAGAAGAGTCACAGACAATTTTGGTGAGATATTTGTGTGCCTGTGACAGGAATAGGAAAAAAACCCTGAGAAACCAATGGGAGGGAAAATAGCATGAAGATGCTGCTTGAAAAGCTTCTTTGGGAACATCTCATACATCATCTAAGTATGCATATTTACTGAAAAAATACTTTTCATTCTCTGATTTTTCAGGTACAAAGACAAGATTTTATAGATGCTATGGTTAAATGTGACTACTTTAGAGAGCAGTTAACTTCACTGTTGGGTATTACTCTGTACTAGAATAACTTTTCTGACCTTTTTACAGACCTGTCATACAAGTGAAGAAAAATTGTAAGAGTATGCCTGCCCCAAACCTTTGAAAGGTTAGTTTATAGACTGCATAGAGCTTTATACAAACTTCAAACCCTTTTAAATCTGGAAGAAGATACATGCCTAACATGGAAGTTGCAGTCTCACATGTATTTAGGGCATGTTGGTACATCAATCTCGTAGTGGAGAAGAAGAGTTTCTCAGCCTGAACCTCGTGCTATGCCTTTTCAGGGAGAAAGAAACACAGGCAGTTTATTTCCAAGACCTTGCAGTCAGGGCTGCCTTATGTGATGATCCAGAGACAGATGGATTACACTCTCAGCAGCCTCTGGCCTGGCTGGGTCTGAACCAGAACATTCCCTTCGCTGAACATTAAAGTTGCTTCTGGAAAAAAGCATGAAGAAAACTCCACTAAACCCAAAATACCTCAGTCTTTAAAGATTCAGAGGTTTTTCAGGCTGACGTAATAGTGGGAATCAGAAATCAGGATCGGATCACTTGAGGTGTCAGCCTGGCATACCTTGCTGTGTCATGGGCTAACAGGGGTGAGACAGATTTGGTGGGGGGTTTCCAATGCCAGTCTCAGGTGAATCATGTCATGCCATCCTCAGGGTAACAGGTCAGCATTGTGAGGGGGTCCAACATCACCACCAGGGCATCAGTTCTTCAAATACAGTGGCACATATCCTGCCTGAAGGGCCACTTTATCTTCCCCAACACATTGTTCGCTTGATCTGACCAATGCAAGCACCAAGAAACCGTGCTGAAGCCTATTTTTACTGCGAGCATCGAACCTCATTGCAGTGGAGTAGGCACACAGGCTCTACAACAGCATCAGCCCTGATGGTAGAGGCACTTCAGTCACTGCAGACAGGTGTGCAGGGCTAGCTCAGTGGACAATGTTCCCTTTGGACAGCAGGGTCACAGTCATCTGTAATTGAAAATGCAGTCACTGCTCAGGTCAGCTGCTTATATTTCTCATGTACAATCCATCAATTCTGTCCTCACTTAAATTTGTTTTCCACTAACTGCGCCAATTTCCATTATGCTATCCTTGACTTACACTAATGAGAAGAATAGAACCAGACCTGCTAAATTCCCTGAAAGTTGTCTTCATCTTGGTTTTGGCTTTTTTCAGCTCATCTAATAACAAGACGTGACAGACTTACTCAGTAACACTTCTTCGGCCAACAACTGATGGTAACAAGAATAATTGAAGGAAGTATTGCTGTTTTTTACAAAACATTTGTAAAATGAAGAAAAATTCTTTACATCTGGCATTTTCATTTAACAGCAGGTACTTTTCATAATTTGGTAGGGTATTATGTCTATAAGACAAGGGTATTAAATGATCCAACAAAACCAGTTGATATTTATAAAACATATTAAATACTGATGTCTGGCTTGGGACTGGGACAGAACTGAACTGATGACAAAGCAAAGGAGCCATCTCCCAAAATGTCGCATAGTAAAAACCAGCATTAATTCATTTTCCATCTCATTTTCCATCCTGATTCAACAAAGTTTTGAAATGAATGAATGCATCTCCTTGATGACTTTTCCAGTCTTGTTTTAGAAGAGGAAATGGAAAAGACTGTGGTTGATGCATTAAAGACAAGGGGAAAGCTGTGTAAGCTTTGTCATGTTTCCTCTTAATTCTAGACAAGGATGAACTCCTTCTTGCAGGAAGCTTATCAGAATGGGCAAGTATTACAAATATTCTGGAAACTAACAAATTTGTGGCTGATGACCTCTGATGGTCTAAGACTGTTCAAAGGGTCAGATACAATAGGAAGCTTGTAACAGCAAGTATTGTAATTGACAACGAATAAACACTTTGAAGGAATTAATTTCTACTGGTTTATGCTTTTGAGGACGCTCTCCCCTTTTATGTCTCTCAAAACCAGGATAAACTATATGTGTCCTTCACTATTGTAAACATGACTTCCCCTCCAGATGGGGAGAATGGAGATGGTTCCAGTGACTGTATCTCAGAATAGCGCCATTGCACTCAGACATTGGTACTCTGATGGGTTTCCCATTTCTGCCAATCCCCCAGCATTCCTTTAGCAGAAAACACCATCACTTAGGCTTCAAATTCCCTCTTGTATTCATGTAAAGCAGCTTTACCATAAACAAGAATCAGCCCCAGATGTCTTAACAGGAAATACTACATGGGAAAAAATGCATAGTGCTACAAAGATAGAAACCTTTTCTCTCTCCATCCATTTTCAAACCTGAAATTTTCCTTAGACATAGAAAGACACATATAATTAAGGACATTGAGCTGGCTGTAGGGATGCAAATTTGTAGCCCTGCTCTAAACTGGGCCATAGAAGCAGAAGTGGTAAGACAGACCACTAATCAAGGAGAAAACCATTTATAGAAGGAAGGAGGGAAGGAGGGAACATGTCTGTCCATAGATCATGCACCTGCAGTGCCCCCATTACATAAGTGACTCATTCTCCCCCTCCAAGCATTGCCATATTTTTTGCCTGGAGCATATCTTCACCCAAGTGCCTTTAGCAAAGGTTGGAGGACAGGAAGTAACACGCTCTGTATTTAGGTAGTGTGATCAGGATCTCCTGTATGTCTGAAATGCCATATTCACAGCTTCCCAGCAGCTTACAGTGAGGACATCCCAGACTGGCTGGGCTTAAGCATACAAGGCTTCCCTGAGCTCATTCAGGAGTTTGAGGGGGAAAAGGGGGATCACTTTCACTGCAATACAAATTACTATCAAATTACCTGGTGTTTCTTGGCAGGACAGGAATTTGCCAAGTAGCAGTTTCCCCCAGGGTTGCTACTGAGCATTGTCCAGCTCCTCAGTGTGCAGTTGTGGAAGCAGCAATGGGGCTGTGACCTGCAGCACAGTCCTGCTCAGCACCCACACATCTGCCAGATTCCGAACGCCCCCCTTTATGTGAAACTCCATTGCACAGTGGTTGCTATATGAAGCTACAAAGAAACCGTGTGTGCAGCACTTTTGATACAGACCATGCAAGACTCTCAGTGAGAAAGCAGAAATTGTGGATATTTGTCATGTTCCTTCTTTATGCAGGTATAGGCTGACAAGGACAGTGAGAGCATCAAGTTTGAGAAAGCATTCTTCTTTTACATAAAAGCCTGTACTATGCAGCACTCAAACATGCAGTTTGCAATGTTTGATAGAAATAGTTCAGATGAAAGAGAAGCTCTGTGCAGTTTACCCATTTGCTGCAAAACCTGATTTTGCTCCTATTCCAGGAATAAGTCTAAAGCCAGCAGTGAGCATTAAGTGGCACACCAGGCAGCTCCAGATTGCCATGGTTTCAGTACACCAAAACTTCTGGAAGAGCCCGCCCACATCCACTGACAGCACAAGGGGCATGGGGGAATTTGTCTCCCAAAGCTTTTCTAAATCGGCTAGATGTGAACAAGCAGGCTGGAAAAATAGAGATGGAAGCACACAGTTGAATTGCACTTAGTATCTTTTGTTCTCTTCTATATTGCTTCACCTCTTCCTGAAAGCCTTGCTTTTTAAAAACAGCCCTTTATTTTAAGGGCAGTTATTCAATCAAAAGCAAAGACAAGTTGGATTTTTCCCCTGCTTAAAGCTAATTTCTTCCCCTGCCTGGGACAGATAATACTGGGTCAGTGCCCCACAATCCCCCGTGTTGTAAGGGAGAATTAAACAGCGTGCTTGGACACCTCTGCAGGAAGTCAGGGCAAGGCAGGCATTACTTACCAAAAACAGACCATCTTTACATGAACTTTTTAGGATACAAATAATCATTCAGGACAAAGCTTCCTTACACCAAAACACAACATTTAAGCTCACTCCCCTTCCCTCAGAGTTCCTCTTTCTCCAAAGACCACAGTCCTCCTTGCTTATGTTACCAAAATGACACTCCTAGAAGAAACAAGTAATATAGCAGCCATGCCAAAACAGTGGAAATACTTTCCTATAATAGTGTTTCTTGCTGAGCGATGAATTTAAAGGTGGATGAGGTAAATCCAGCCTTGTTTCACTCCTTGCAGAGGCAAGGCGTAGAAATAATGTTGCTACTGCAGAGTTAGTGGCTTGTTATTTTGCAGCTCTTCCTTGACTGTTTTCCCTGCCCTTTCAAGACCATGGGAGCTGTTTTTGTTAACCAGCTCAGTGAATGCAAATAGTGCCAGTGATGAGCATAATTACCTTAATGCACCTACATGCCAGTGTTTCCACTCATCTGCTGCAGATTTAGTAGGGCAAGTCTCATGACCTGCCACTGAAGGCTGCCTGTTCTATTGCAAGAGCATGAAAGAAAGCAAAGATGTGCCTCAGGAGGCCATGGTGAGGTTGTTCTATCTGCCCCTCTGCAGCAGGCGTGGCATGAGACAAAGTGGGAATACTGTGCAACATGCCTTACACTCACCAGCTGTTCTGGAGAAGTTTCTGCCCTAAAACTAGACATGACCCTTACTTTTCTGTCAAAAGTTGTAAAATCTCATTAAAATGTTTTATCAATTTGCAGGATGAAGTTTGTGATCTTAATAGTGAATAAAATTTCATTAGTAAAGTTATTGTTGTCTGCCTCAGCAGTCAATTTGAGTTGCCTATCAGTTTTCTGAAACAAATCTAGAACATCTTGCCTTTAAAGGCAAAAAAAAATGTAGGTTTTGTCAAATGCTGTATTCACTCAAATATATTCCATACATTTAACATGGCAAAGAAAGTCCTCAATATATCAGAATGCTCTCAACTCCCAACAAGCTAAACTTTTCAGCACCCAAAAATGTAGTTGAGGTGGTGACACATATCTGAAGAAAGCTTTAAAGTATTTAAACTAATTCCCATGTTGATGCAGGTTGAGGCAAAGGCACTCTAGATGTGAAAAATGAGGACTTATTTCAGTAGGAAACAGTCCAAATACTTTGCACTTGAGAGAGAATTTGGGCAAATGGCTCTGAACCTGTACACCCTCCTCACAGCATTTTGTCTGTGCTGGAGATAGACACATCTTGATTTCTCCCATCCGATATGAATTTCAAGATAGATTGCTAGGACTTAGTTATAGTGTAGAATTGCTACTCTGTGTAATGCAGCACAAGTGATTTCCATGGTGGAAGCTCAGGGTGCAGAGCTGCCCATCCCCAGAACTTGTGCATAGAATAAATAGGTTTTGAGCTATTCATATGTAAGTATCATAATTAATATTCTCATATTCATATATATAAGTATCATAGAAAGAAAAGAGTAGAGAGAAACCACATATGGCTCAAAGCCCCCATCCATATGCAGTAGCTGCTGTGTTCAACCAACCACTAAAAACTGCAGGATTAAGCACATCCATTTTCCCCAAAAAAGATAGAATCAACCCCACCATCATTCTACAATGAATCAACTTTGTTCCAACATATTGTCCATACTAAGCAGGACACTCCAGCCACAACACATTATAACAGCCTTACTTACACATCACTCCTTAGAGACACACCCAAAATAGCTTCCCAGAACCAGCATTCACCCATGTGAAGAGCAGCAGTTCTGCAGGAGAACATCTCATTAGCCTCCCCCAACAGAAAGGAGGACTGCTCAGGGCCTGGAGGGTATACAGGGACACCAGGTGATTTTTTTGGGGATGATCATTGTGTTTGGAGACAATACATCTCAGCAGGAGCCTAATATAGAGGGCCATCATGTATTTAATCATCGGTCTATGTTTTATGTTTTTCATATCTATGTTATTTACATTTTTCTGGCTTATCAAACAGCAACTCACATGCAAAGGAGTGACAGAACACAGCCCTGTGTCATCAAAACCACAGCACCTTCAAAAACTGCTAACATGGAGTTAAAGCTTTTACCCAAGCAGTTAACTTCCCTTTCCCCAGCTGGCTTTTTCTTGGAGGGGGCAGAATAGATATATTTACATTTCTTTTGAACTTCTAAATCAAGCTGGAAGGAGTTCAAATGTCCAAGAGCAATTTATTGTAAATGCTGGAGGATAGGAAATTTGCATATACATTCCTGTTAATATGAGTAAGCAAGAAAAGGAGGCACAAGCTCCACCTCTGCAAAAAGCACATCCATCTTTATGCTAGAGTGATTTATGTGGTAAAACCATTTGTCTGTGAGCATCTTTTAAAGTAGAGTCAACCACTGATAGTAAACCAGCTACTTAAAGAGACGGATAAATACACTGGTGTAAGCAGATGCAGCTCAGTGTCTGTCCATACCACAGAGAGACCCAATGTACCAATGGTGAACATGGGCCATTGTAAATGGCACCTTCCAAAGTACGTTCAGAATTATATCCCGTGTTGGGCACCATCACAGTATCTTCCAAAATGATATATGACGTTGGTTGTTTTCTGTGACCTGCAAAAATCAAAATGCTTCTCTTAAATGTAATACACTTTACTGTGCTAAATGACAACAAAAAAGGGTCTTGCCATATCTCCAGTTCTGGGTTTGCTTAGCTAAACTAGGTCTGGGGCCAAAATAGGGCAATTGGTTGATAAGCCAGGTTTGTCTCACTAGAGGTGACACTGTTACTCAAAATGTGATTTACTGAGAGGATTCCTGAGCTGACAGGCCACAGTGCAGTGCCCAGAAAAGCCTGGAACACACACTGTATGTAAGAATCTGTGCCCAAGCTTTTTTCCGGAATCTTTTTGCACTTGTGAGCTGAAAGAACATGAGATTATTCCATGATGGGATACTACCAGCTTCACCAGAGAAGTTGTGAAACATACCTGCGCAAACCCTCCTCCCTGTGCCACCCACCCTTGGGGTCTGGCATCTGCTGTGTCTGCTGGCTGCTCTCAGGGGATGCCTTTCCAGCGAGGTGCCTCTGAGATTTACACAGTGTGTATATGACTTCCAGCTACAGACTTGATAATATCTAAACACCCACTTTGCACCTCTTTTGGTGAAATGGGTTAAGTCCATATGTTTAGCTTTTCTTTTTCCACAATCTAGAGCACATAAATCCACACCAGATGTGCATGAGAGGGGATGAACTCCTGTCAGACAGCAAAAAGCTGCATCAGAACCTGTCTTTACACCTCCAGCTGCTTCTGAGGATGCTTTTGCACAGGCTGGTACTGGCTGGTGGTTCCACTGATGGGGCCCTGGGGCAGCAGCTCTGTGTCCAGACATGGTCAAGGGCTGACCTCCCTTTTCACATTTCACCACGAAGGACTTGAGAGCATCTTTTCTAAATACGATACCCCGACGGTATATTTCACTGCAGGCTGTGCCCTTTGGGATTCAATCTCCTAGAATTAAAGTACCAGAAAATTTTAAAAGTCAAATACAGAAATAGAAACTATATGAACCTTTTAGCCAAAGTGAAGAAGACATTACAGTCTTGCCTTGACAAGACTTACATGATAATTTCATACACCGTTCTGCTCTCAGTAACTACTAATGAATAGTAGGAACAGATTTTGATAATTTTTAAAAAATATTTTTTAAAAACTACTTCTCCACTTCATAGATTTTTCTGTTATCATTACAGGCTACAAATTCTTGAGGGACTCCTTCTGCTGTAAAGATTTTTTTGCCAGGGTAACATGTGTCTTTTATTTCTAGAACATTATATATAGATATATTGCCAAGCATGAGATTTTTTCACAATAGATAATAGTTAAAAAGAGAAAAAAGTACTTCAGACTTAAAATTAAATAATTCAAGCCAGTAAGAACACCAACAGGAGCTCCTTTGTTCTGTTTATTAGAGAGATGTTACTAATACCAAATGACCGGCAAAGATTCCACAGAAAAATGTTCCCTAAACATAGTAAATTTTAATGATGATTTGGCTGAAAATTGAATATATTTAGATATAATGTGCAGTGCAGGTAATGGTTCTGCTTACCATAGGATACAGTTAATCAAACAAAAGTACTTCAGAAACACTCTTAGAGTGCCTTTATTTGACTGAGTCCAGCTGGGAGCTCTACATATGTTAGGAATAAGATTTGCAGTTAATTGGCAAAAGCTTAAAAGATTTGAGAAAAGTTCTTCTGCACAGGAGGACATAATCCACATCCACAGAAAGTCATATTTGACTCACAGATGCAGCTCCATCTTGAAGGCAAGCTCCTGGTATTTCCAGCAGAGCTGGAGCTGAGGTGTATTCTGCTGTCACACAAACACCCATTTGCTTGAAGCCTTTCAGGACTGAGACTGTTCCTCCTGCACGTGAGGACATGCAATAAGTGCCACTGCCAAGGAACCTCTCACAGCAGCCGAGTCACTTTTCTTACATAAAACTTCTAAACAAAACAAACTCTCTTAGTAAAATAACACTTACTGGAGCCGTTGGCTTATCCCAGAGACAGCAGAAAGTTGCTAAATAGCTCTAACCCAAGAGGATGTTTACAGTTTAGGATTTGTGCTTATGGTACAATTTGGGCCATATGTTCTCATACTTACAGTTTTCCCTGCAAAACATTTTTATTTGATGCAGAGCACAAGGAACTTACTCTTCACTCTTCATTACAATAGGATTGTCCTTCTGGGGCAATCTGTAACCCTTGAATTTTTTGTCTGGTCTCTGGCAGTAGAGAAAAGTTGCACCTGATGAACCTGAACTAGTGAAACCTAATCTGATAGAATGGAGTATGCATGGAATACGGAACATAATTTGTTTTCTCATGACAACCTGTATTCATCTTGGGAGAAAACCTCCTTTGGAGACTGTTTCCGGCAGATAGCCTGGGACATTCTGGAGTGAATATTTCAGTTAAAAAAGCAGCATGCTTTGTGTTATTAATTCTACTGAAGTTGCAACAGCAGTAGCGCATGAGGGAGCATAACTTGTCAAAATCACTCTGAAGTAAAAGGCTGAAACTGTCAGTCACTATGGAAAGGCTTTTACATTCTTCTGAGCCTTCTAGAAGGGACTGAGTGTTGATGCTTTGGCATATGGTGGAAGATCAGGGATTAAGCCACAAAGGCACAGGGAAAAAAAGATCTGAAATGAAATAATGCCAGATTGACCAAGGAACTGCTTTTCTTGAATATCTGAATGAGATTTCACTCCCACAATACAGCAAATACTTCAAAATCCTTCTTACGTCTGAAGAAAGGCTTTTTCTTTACTGACAGAGGTGTATTTCTGCTGGTCCTTTCTATTAGTTAATACATTCTCAAGAGGTATCCATAGACCAAAAATAATGGGGAACTGAGGGACTTCCGGTTTTTACACCAGTTGAATTTCTAATAATAATCTTGCAGGATGTTTTCAAAATCATAGGTGAATAGGGAAGTTGAGCTTTTGGTTCACTGGAGGGAATAACAGGGCAGCAATCAACTTTGAAAAGTCAGAGTGAGTAAATTGGGCATAAAATGTAGAACAAATAAACATGGAAATATTCCGCTACTTTTCTAAAGTGGTTTTCAGACTACCTCCATGGGGAGTGTTGTTCATTAGATCGATGCCACTCAATGGCTAAAGTTTCTACCCAGCTTCTACTGTCTTGCTGTTGTACCTGAGGACCGTTTATCATCCAGGGAGTAAAGAAGGGGCCCTTGCAGTGGCCAGACTTACAATGTTCCATTTGATATTTCTACTTACACTTTTGCTGAACCTCCCATTTCTGTTTATACATCACGTCTTTGTGCAGAGCCTGCTTCCTCCACACCCTTCTCACTCAGAAAGAAATAGGAGACTGTTTGGAATGACACTGCTTTATTTCAAGTATCACTGACTCTTATCAGTAGGCAAGAAAGAGCACCCTTAGTCTCTGGTAAAATGCAGTCAGCAGTGCTTGGCTCAAAGCACAGTGCAGCTACAAACTTGATAACTGTTACACCTTTTTATTTTATCACAGCCTATTCCTAACTATCTCTAGAAAGCGTACATATATTTTTTGAGGAACTTCACTAAAAATAGATCAAGGGTGCTAATGTGGCTGTAAACATAATAAACCTGGCATCTTTGAAGTAAGTTGTTTAATGATTTCACTGAAATCAAAACAGCTCACTAATTGTTAATTAACCATCTTTATATGGTGAGTCACAGCCTATAGAATTAAAACTGTGAATAGTAAAATGAAGAAAACATAAAAGAGTTTCTTTTGATCTGGAGATTTTCCACACCAGAATGAGATTACAAATGCTTTATTATGTTTTATAAACTGATGGAAGTTCAAAGCTAACATGACACAGAAATTGGTTGTCATTTTTGGACTAAATATAAATTATTCAATCAGATAGAGTTATTGGTTATGATAATTCCATAAGAGTGCAAGAGTGAGTAGAAACAGCAAATATGGTAATCTTAGACAGTCACAAAAATGTTTAGACTTTCCTTGAAGCACCATTCCTACTGGTGGAAATAAAAGTCAGCATTTTACTATGGAATGCCAGAAACAAAATAAGCAAGATGTTGAGAACATTTAAAAAGATGCAAGTTTCATATAATATGCAGCTGTGCCCAGCTGATTGCCAAAAGACCAAGGATGTGCCCCTACTTACTGGGGGATAGCAACAAAAACCCATTATTGACTGTATTTCCAGTCAAACATCTCTGCAAAAGCTGCCTGCAGAGAGGAGCTGTGGACTCAGGAGCAAAGCAAAGCACCTGCACAGAACCTGATGGGATGGGGTCCCTTGCTCTGAGTGCAGGAACCGTCCATGGCCAAGGTCGTGTTGCCACACTGCTCAGACTCTGAGATCTGAGAGAAATGAGTAAATAACATGGAATTAGTCAGGATTATATTTCATTTGATGCAAAAACATATTCTTCACTGCTCATATATATCTTCAAAATCTGGGTGCTGCTGAAAATACCTTTCAGTTTTGTAGCGGGAAATTTGTAAAAGCTCTTGAAAACATAACACATGTGAGTGCTACTTTGAATACTAGTCCTAAATGGACACCCTAGTTCTTCAGCAACTCTTTGATATAGTTGGATTCTCTGGACTTTTTGGGAGGATTTTTTTCACATCAATCCATTCTTTGTTTTATGTAGGGAAAAATGTGAATGAGCTCTGAATATATATTTATATCATATACACATATATATATAACTGCACGTGATGGTTAAAGGAAATCTATAGGAATCACTCATTGGTAAGCAAATAATTTTTTTAAATTAACATTTGGTATAAATGAATATAACACAAATCACATATAGCCTGAATGAGCTTTTACTTACTGTAGAAAAGGTATTGATATATAGCGTAATGCGGAATGGAGAATTACCAGGGTTTTTCCATTTTTCTTGAGACCTTTCCTTGGATATCACAGCTTCCAAACATTTCATAGCTAAGAGTTGTCATGGCCATTTTTGGAAACACTACTATCAAAAATTATTAATAATATGGAACAATAATTAATTTAATTGGATGCTATGATACGGCAGCCTGAAGAGTTTAATTGTGATACCCGTATGAGAGCAACTGCATTTTAGAAATTTGAACAGAAACCACTTGATTTGAGAATTAAATCATGTAAAAGACAGAAATAATAGTCTGCTTTTTCATTTCCTCCCGTTTCCAGTGCTAGTACTAAAACAATACCTCCAAGCATATTCCTGCATAAGCCACCATATCACAATGATGTAAAACCTTATTGTGCAGAAAAATGAGAAGTATGTGAGTCAAAGACATAACAAATGCTTTCCTGAAATTGAATCAAACAACTTCTCTATGAAGGTATTTTGCTGTCATACTTCTATGGTAAAGTTGGTTGCTTTCATTATCCCTGCTGGGAATACAGGCTATTAACACCCTTAAAATAATTCTACCCCTGCATGTATTTCTGTAAGAGAAATGACTGTGTACGAGGCAGACTGTAGGGCTGTCTAGAATGGATGGTAGTTTTAATGAGCAAGTCATGACAAACAAGCAATTAGGCATGAGACTAACAAGCACCTACAGGGACTTGGTTTCATTCCTAGGCTGTTGTACTTCTGCTTTTGGATGACTAGAGGTGCATTTTGGAGAGAGCTACTGACACAAATACACAGCTGAAGAGAGCATAGAAATCATTCCCAAGCTTGTATTGAATGACAAACTTTTTTTTAAAGTTATACCAATATTTTCTCAGTTATAAAGTGGATCTTGTGTATTGCATATCCACTGAACACCTAACACACGTCTGTGAATTAAAAATGCAAAAATTCCTCAAAATTTGGGTTTGCTTGGAAATGCAAAGGAAGGAACCAAGGCTCTAAGTTTAGCCAGGTGCTTGGTACTTATTTATGAGGGCTGGTTCCTGGCCTTACTGACTGCAACGAACTCTTTGTGACTGGAAAAAAAGCACAGAGATATTTCCATTTTGTCTGTTTTTCTCTGGTTCACAAGCTCTCTATCTCTGAAAGTCTATTTGAAATTGTGAGGAAGGCAAAGAAGATTTTCAGATTCAAGCAAACTGTCCTTCCTTGAGAAAAACTTCCCAGCCACAACTGATGATGCAACAGACAGAATATCCTGTGCCGAGGAAGAGTAAAAGGTTGCTCAAACGCTTCCAAGTTTTCTTGATCCTCAAGGCAGGAAGAAAGGCTTGGATGTTTTGCTTACCATGGCTGGCTGTGCCTGGGGCACACGGCATGTCTTTCGTAGGGCAGGGCAGTTTCTCAAGAGTGAAACAGAGCTCCTCAGGGAAAAAACGAGTGTTCATGTCTCTCACCAGCACTTTCACTGGACATACCTCTGTAGTCTGAGAGGTAGGAATTTGGTCCTCTGCACAATTTTCCGGGTTTTTTTGCAATACTGTCATCCCTTCTTATCCAATTTGGTGCCCTGGTAGGAAAGACACAGGAGATGGATATGCCTGAGCTGCTAACACTGCAAGGTGCATTAAATGCAATTTTACGAAAACTAGGGTCTGTTCTGTGCAAGTACAGCTTTACAAGAGTTCTTTGTCCAATGTATGAAACTCAGTCTCAAAGCAAATAGAGGCAAATGAGCCAAGTCAGATGTACAGAGAGTATTTGAGAACAATAAAGTAGAATAACAAATAAGTAATTTCTTCCAGGATATTGGCTGTGAGTCTGGGATTTTCTGTGTGCCTTATATAAAGTTTTACTGTTCAACATGTGAGTAAAATTTTCATCTACTTTTACCAGCTTCAATCATTACCTTTTCTCTTTTGTAAGATCAGTACACTCAACGAGAAGGGTTTCAGCTAATGAGTTCAACATAATTGAAAGGCTATTCAACAACCTTTTTCTTGAGCATATGTTCCAATGAGTCAACCCCAACTCATCATTTGGTTTTACAGAGTTTAAGATTATGTTAAGAACTACAACCCCCCTGAGTGTTTAAAAGGATCCAAATATAGCCTCTTTTAATGTTTTGGTACCTAGAGAATAAAACAGCTGTCAGCAATATGTTCTTCTGAATGGCATTCATATGAACACTAAGTCTGTTGTTTCTAATTTAAAAAATACAGCCATAGTCAATAGTCACCCACAGACAGGTGTGCAGTCCAAATATAAATTTTATATTTGCCAGCACATATGCAAATTAAATATGAAGATGGTAATACTAAATTTTACACAGTGGAACAGTAAGAGCTCTAAAATTAATATCAAATGCCTTGACACTGTCAGATGGTTACCAGGCGCCTTACCCTATGAATTTCACATTATTAAGGCCTTATTTAAGAAACATGATTTGTGGTGCAGTATGTCCCTGAAATTGCCAAATTCAGACATTGAATTATGCAGGGTAAAATTTCTCATGCTGGACAGATTTAAATGGCTTAATGTATAGAAATTCTTGTCCCATGGGCTCTGTGAGCACAGTGGGCAAGCTGAGGATCCCTGAACAGGGTCACTGCATAAAAAGGTGTGACACCCATGTTTATGGCTAGGTTAAATAGATCCACAATAGCCTACAGTTCTGAATAAAACAAAATCCCAGCTTCAAAAACCAGTTACAGACTTTTATTTTGCATACAGTGAGCAGAAAAGTATCTGATAAAGTCCTGGTTATGTTGCTGTCACTGGTAAGACTCCTTATAGAGTTTTAATAAACCCCTGTCCACTGACTGTAAAAGTAAATATTATAATATCAAAAAATGTTTTAGAGACCAAGCACAGGAGTAGGAGTTGCCTCGTTTAATATAACACATTGTGTGTCTTTGTTTCTTCTCAACTGAGAATAATGTCTGAGGATGTGTGGAAGAAATTGCGTAGAACCTCCAATTAAAGTTACTGAAGTTCCCATGGGATTTCTTTTCCCATTAAATAGTGCATAAACATTATTTTTAAAGAAGGAAGAGAGGCTAAATTGAGGAATGAAACCAAACATTCTAAGATATTTCTGTATGAGAGTATTATTTCATTTAGCCAGGAATAGTGGGCATGCCAGACAAAAGGAGTATCTTTTGACATGAGAGTACAATAGCTGCAACCACAAACATTCACAATCTCACTTTGCTCACAGCCCCCTTTTTTTTAATGTTTCTGTCCATGCCTGAATTCATTACATGTCTGCACACTTCTTATACAAGTGTGGGGCTGGGAATCGCCACCATGTGGGCTTCTGTCTCTAAGCACTGGGAACACACTCTCCACTTGCAGTGGCCAGGAGCACCTTCCATGAGCAACAGCATCAAAAACCATTGTAGCGACAGAATAAACACAGCCATTTACTGATAGCAGTTTATTGCTTTGAAGGAAATGCCTGAGACAGCTAGTATCCCAGAAACCTCTATTATTGGCTTATGGTTTTTAATTTATTAAAATTTTGATAAGCCTAAGTTAATCTTGAGTAATGTACTGGTATGGAAACAATCTAGTTCAAAGGATGATAAATCTGTTCCAGTGTGATAAATGTTAAGCAAGGATAATTAATTCCAGATTTTTAGATTCAAGAACTTAAGCTTCTGCATGGCTAATCAAATACATAAAATGGTAAGATAATGCAGGAAGTCTGATCACATCTCACATGTTTCACCAGAAGCCTCGTCTATCATAAAAGAAACAGTCTTATTCTTGAAGCAACTTGACAGCACAGTCAGACATTGCACCTAAAACTATCCACGTTTAGCGTTCCATCCAAAACCTACTGGTTGGGCGTTCACCTTGGAAGGACTTCTGTAATCCACATGCTCTTTCACATGGCTTTGCAAGTGTACATGAATCTTCATTTTGATCTACGGTTAGAAGTATTCAATTTATATCATTCCAGATCAAAGTAGATGTCAAATCACTAAAATCCAAAATCAAACCTGGCAGCCTTGGATATAACTCTAAATAATTAATCCATGTTTAGTGCACAGTTCTTAGACACCTCTCTTAATATTTTGGGGAAGTGAAGTCTGACATGCATAATGAAATATGAGGTTCACTACTATAAACTAATATCCATACAGGAGGTGATAGTTACACTAACGTACACTTTTCCTATATTTAAGTAAATGATACTGTAAGACTAAAAATATTTTAAAACATAAGATTAAAAAAAAAAAAAAAAAGGAAAAACCCAGAAAATTTGAGATGGTCCAGAATAAGTCAGGAGATTGGTAGTGAATACATTGTGCAGGGGAAGTCGCTGTTGTAGTCTTCCTGTAAGATCCAGGCTACTTGTGCTAGAGGCAGATTGGAAAATTTTCACCAGAGAATAATGCCTGAGTTCACCCTGAGGAATTTTTCGCATAACTGCCTTGTTTCCAATACTTGATTGGCCCAATTACAGCTGTCAATGAAATGTGCCATTTTTGAGAAAAATGAAATGGTTATTTGAAACAAACTCATCACTCTAGAGTCATATAAACCCTGTGAAGTATCTCATCTGGAGTTTCTGAAACTTCCACAGCTAATGTAAATAGCAAGATGTAAAGCAAAGACAAAATGGAATTGAGCAACAAGTCTTGGGGCTACATTGTATCTTCACTTGGACTAGAATATTCAGGCATTAGATTCTAATGTTCACAAAGGTAACTCTAATGTAACTCTGATCTGACTTCCAAAATAGGTTTAATAATAGAAAGTTATTAAAAACTGGTTTTTTCTGCCTGGAAAGAAAAGTAGAAGGAAGGAAGCCACTTCAAGGGTTTCCATGTTGTTCAAAGAAAGCACAACCACATTCCCAGTGTGTCCTTTAGAAACTCTGGACAGTGATTAGATCAAGTAAAAGTGAGTTTGCCAAAAGGCACAATGAGAAAGATGCCTAGAGGGCTTGTAAGAAATTGTGCTTGGGCACTTGAAGCTATTCTACTTTGTTTGACTGTTCAAAAAACGCCTTCACAGAAAGAGGCACTATTTTCCCATTATGTGGTAGTGAAAAGTGCTCCAAAGTAGGCAGAATTGGATGGATGGGACAACGTTCCTATTTTGGACTACAAAATTGTAGTTCATTAAACAGAGTGAGAAGATGAAGAGAAATTAAAATTTTGATATTCACCATTAAAAGCCAGATATAACACTAAGAACTGAGAAATTGTTAGGCTACTAGAAAGAAACAAGACTTATTTTATAAAATTTGCCCTATTTCCAGATATTAACTTGGATTAACTGAAGCCAGAAAAGCTAAAACCTAGCAAGTAGTATTTTATAAAAATTAGGAACTGCAGTTGGTACCACTGTACCCAGTATCCCTAGCAGATGAGAGTATTGCTTGAACACAGTAAGTTCATGAGTGGAACCATGCCAAGAATGCTATCAACAAGCAGTACCTAGGAGGAGTCAAAGAATGTCTTCCACTACACAGCAGCATGGAGTTTTTGTTTCTGTTACTGGGATTTATTTCATTCTGTTGAGCTTCTTTTTGTTTTAAATCTTGGGATGATGGGTCTATTAGAAACATGTCACTCGAAGACAAGATTTCCCCTCCATTATCATATGTGCACGCTGAAAGAGAAATGAGCAAGGCTGCCACCTCTGAACGCTCCTGTCTGGGGAAATCTCCCATGAAATACAAGTATGCAAAGAAATATATGAATATCTATTCCTGCATCACTCATGCTTCATAATATGTTGGTGCTTGAGTATAACTGCATTGAGTTACTAAAGGCTGGAATGACATCGGTAAATGTCAGAACAATATTTGAACACTCACAGAACTTGAACTCCATTTTCATCTATTCATGAATATCCATGTGAAATTTCTCCTGAACCACAATCATAATAAAACAAGACTTAATAAAAGTAGGAAATTTATTTGAAATTGAAATAAACTGGATTTTTTTCCCCACTCTTGCAAAGGATTTGCACAAATACTTGAAAGTTCCCAAGTTTGGCTCTTTCTTCAGATTTCTTTAGAGTTTTTCCTCTAGAAAGAGAGTGAAATGTTGATATAAACCAGTTTGTGTTTTGCAGCATATTAATATACCGATTTTATCAAGGAGAGAGAAGAGGACGAAACTTTATTGTGGAGGAACAGCCAATGTCCTGAGAACAACCTGAAATGCCAACTTAGCATTTTTGCGCTTCAAAAATGTCTTTGACTTTTATAAACAGCCATGATGGTAAAATTGAGGCTGTTAAAAATACATGGTTTAGTTCAGTAGTTTATAATTCACAGTGGCGTTTAGTGGGTGGAGTTGTAAATTAGTAAGTGGACTGCTGCCACAGCAGAGTAGGCTGCCACTCTGCAAAGGACAGTTTTTGCTAAGAATAGGAATGTGGTCACGATGATAATGAACAAGGGTTCCGCATGCCTAAAACGTTGATGGGAGATTGGGAGATGGTTGTTGGATGTTTAACAGCTGCTCTAGAAATTAGATGTTATCAAAGATCTGTCTGAAAGATTGAACTGGATGAAAAGGATGCAAAACTTAACCAGTAAGACCTGGTTTCAATTTTTAGTAGCACTATCGAAAGGCAGAGTGGCACATGAAATATTTATGTTGTCAATAAATTGGAAGGTACAGTTTTACAGCCAACAGAAGGTTATGTTTATTCTGCTGCAAGAGGGAGGCAAGATTGCAGTAGTCTCTACACATAAAAGTATCTTTTTCACTATTGCTTTTAAATGAAGTAGATTAATCTGCCATGAAAGTATTACAATATTTTAATCAGGTACTTGATCTGGTCCGTCAAACACTCAAACTAAAAAGTCAGTTACTTTCTGGAAACTGTATTAATGTTCCAAATAAACCCAGCATTTTAAAGGTACTAGATTTTTCTAAGGGGAGATAATTTACTTATCACTACGATGATTTGCCTTTGGACTCTTAGTAGTTGTAACAGCCTTATTCAAAGGCTGCAAGCCAAGAGCATTATATCAGAAATCCTGAGTGAAGGGTGCAGATAGATATGGATGGCAATATAAAAACTGCCACCTTCAATTTTTGGAAGCTTTACTACTGAGTGACAGCAGCTGTATGATTGCTGTTTAGCCAGAAGTAGACAAGAAAATATTCTGAACCAAATGCACGAACTGCGTGACTACAATAATTTCGTGGTTTTGACTGCTTAAATTCCCAATCAGTGACATCAACACAGTGCTCTCACTCTTCTGGCCTTAAGAAAAATGTTTGAGCTATGTCAGCCTTAAAGTGATCCACAGGAAACTTTCACTGAAAAAGCAAAACCAAAGAAATCCGTATGAAATCATTGTGTCTACTTTATACGCCACACAACCCTTTCATATAGGGCCCGGCTTTGATCCCTGTTTGTGCTGGCCAGCTCTAGGCCCCCCAGTGCAGAAAGGGCTGCACACAGATGTTACACTGCTAAACAACTCATCTGTGGAGGAAACCAGGTCACTTCTCCTGTAGGAAGATCACCAACAAAGTGATTTTGTCACCAAACATCTACTCTGGCTGTTTTCTGAGTCAGAACACTGGACACATTTCTAGCAGGAGACATTTGAAGCTGCAGTCCCACCCTAAACTTTCCCAGTTACCCAAATGTTGATTTCATTCACTATTAAACAGACAAAAGAACTTCTCAAAAGGATTGCTGTGCTAGTAACCTATCACACTCCACTGAGGACTCATCCATATGGAGCTCAGTGATGGCTGTGTATCTTCTATAAAGATATCCCTTACAGAGACATGCGTCTGGTGCAAAATTATTGAGAATCTCTGCTCTTACTGGAAAGACTTCATCTTACAGGAGAATTTATAGCAGTTTTTTTGACGTAGATAGGAAACAGATATAGATTTTTTATCAAACACAAGCCACTAATAAACTACTTGGCAGACAGGGTTAAAGGGGTATGGTCCCAAGTAATCCTAAGACTTATGCTGATGTTTGGTTTAATTTCTGTGTTCCCACACATTAACAAATCTAAAACATATAAGATTGCAGAAGGGAGTAGGGAGTCCAGGTCAGCTCTTTAAGATCTGCCAGTTTCAGGACTCCGAATGCTTACATTTTAACCTAATTAAAGCCATGAAGTTATAATTGAATATGGAAATGTACTGGCTAGAAAGTGAATCTGTCAACATCAAACCACTTCATTTCTTATAACTCTGAAATCCTGTCCCACTATGAAACACATGTAGCATTTCTCACACTGACAAGGGGCACCCTGTTGCAGTTGAGATGGGCACGACACTCATATAAACACAGGTCGACAGCTCCAGCAAAAGAAGAGCCATCTTTATTACTACAGAGCCTCTTTTCCACTATTTCTTAGCACTTGCATTACACGTTCTTTGGCTCCTAACTTGTAATTTT
Source organism: Dasyornis broadbenti (assembly GCA_013397935.1). Lineage (NCBI taxonomy): Eukaryota > Metazoa > Chordata > Aves > Passeriformes > Dasyornithidae > Dasyornis > Dasyornis broadbenti. Next base: position 1,393,640 of record VZRN01005936.1, on the reverse strand, counting down.
ACAACACTATTGGTCAGTTATTCCTAGCAAACATCTTTTGCAGAAAAGAGCCTCCCTCTCGCAGGTGCAGATTCCTTCTGTTGTTTTGCCCGGTGTTTTGCTTCTTGTTTCTGTCTGTGCTAAGATTCTCTCATGGGTACGAGTTGTTTGTAACACGGTCGGTGTTTGTGAGCTAAGGCAGGCCAGCTAGCTAACGTGTCAGGTCCCACAGCACTCTACAGATTTAAATGTAGAGTCATCTCTGAATCACATTTTAAAATGTGGGTTTGAAAGCTACCAGCAACAGTGGGATCTGTTTCCTGGAGCCCAACTCTTCCTGCCCAGCTGATGCCTCCCTGGCCAGCTCCTAGCACGTTGCTCATGAGGGGCTTTGAGCACACTCGTCCTTAGCCTAACAGCTCATTAAATCCTAGCTACCTTCTGTGTGTGCTGGGCAGTCAACAGTTGAAGTATTCTTTCAAATTGTGCATATCTTGCTGGCAGTCTCTCTTCACCCAGCTATCAATGACTGAACTGATTTAAAACTGAATAAAACCAAGCGATCTTTGTGACTAGCAGCCCTACTTCTACAATGCAAAAAGATCCCCAAACAAACAAACAAACAAACAGGTAATGGAGAGCAATAAAAGGAAACAAAATAAAAAAGGGGGGGAAGAAATCTAAATTCCTGGATAGTAAAATACAGGCCAAAATCAAGTTGCTGTACATCTTTGTATCATGTCTCAATGGAAAGTGTACAGTTTTTCGGTATGAGCTTTGGAAAATCACTCATGGACTGGATTGAACCATTTATTTTTTAACTCTTTCCTTCATACATGATGACTTTCAAAAACGTTTTGGTATTTTATAAGTAGCACAATCAGAACTAAATGAATACAAATATTTGTGTGTGTGTGTGTAATGCAACTCCCCACAATCTAAAAGAAATATTTGCTACTAACATGTCATATATAATAAATGATAATTTAATTTTTTAAGAGTGCACAGAAGTAGATCATTAGCACATGTCAGTATTTGTTAGGATGGATAAACATTTGCAAAAAAAAAAAAAGTCAGTATTTAACATGTTACTAATAACTAACAATGAAATAGAACAGGTATTGTCCATGCATGAACTAACTTATGTTTTCAGTCAAAAAATATATATTATTTAAGTACACATTGTAAATCACATATATTTACCTGAATGTTCTACTTTTCAAAAAACAGATTACAGCATATATCTACTAAACCAATTAGAATTTAAAATTGAAACTAAATTCAGAATCGTTTTCTGTATTAGTCCCATATCAGCTAAATATTTAAATAACTCAGACAAATACTTAAATATCTTACTGGAGCTGTGTCACCAGGTTCCTTCAGCACATTCAGAGCTTTAACTATACCTGTATCTAAAATATTTTCCTTCTTATATTTATAAATTATTACTATAGTATATTCCTGAGAATAATGATATTTAGAGGAAAAAGGCTGGATGGGACAGCCCTGTGGTGGCAACTCTCCCATGTAGTGCAGCAATGTGTGCTATATTGATGCTACACTGCAGGGGAAAAAAGGGAAGGAACCTAATGATCTAAATTTTTGCCTGTCTTAGTAAGTTAGATATCATGGAATTGAAAGATAATCTGCGATGACCTACATTTACCATGGACTAAAAGGACACCTTTTACAGCCTAGGACATTCACAGGCCAATTTTGTGTGTGTACCCCACACTTACACACCTGCTGCTACTGTCATGCACTCGGCCTTTGCTCTGCTGGGCCATGGATAACACAACTTTTTCTATCAGTAATATCAGCTCAGTTTCCCACATGTGACTAGCCAATAGGATATATAGTCATGACTGACCTGCTTTCTCCTGCTCACAACAGATAATTTCCTAGGCAAGAATTAACATTATCGAACTCAATCTGGCAAAATAGTGTAAGGCCTCAACAGCTTCACCTCCAACAAGACTGGGAACCAAATCTTGGCAAGTTTCTTCATATAAAATAGATTAAAGAATTCAGCCAAACATTGTTACATATGCAACTTTCAAAAACTGCACATAATTCTGGATGCTCTGGTTCTTGTTCTCTGACTTCTGTAGGCTGTTCTCCAGCTGTTTCAAATGTACTTCATGTTGCTTTTCATTCTAATGAAAAAACAGAAATGCAGAGAAAGTTAGAAATAAAATATAAATAAATCAAAAAAGTAAACTAAGAGAATTAGTACCTAATTTTTATAGCTTTATTTACCTGTAAAAGTTTTCACTGGCTCCACAAAAGCAAAGGTGCTAAAAAGGCCTCAAAAGATTGAATCTTTTACTTATGTTCAATCAGGACCAAACTGAACATGTTTGGATAGACTTAAAATCAAAAAAGTCCTACAATAATTTATAATAATTGTAAATTCAGATTATTGTAATCATCTCAGGAAAAAAAAAAAAGATATCACTACATTGTTGTGGAATTGTTATGCATCAAATTAAATCTAGATGTGCTCGTCGAACGTGATTGATCTGAGAGGGAAATTACAACTTCATACGTATTTTTTTTATTTTTGTCTTGCTGGGAAATCTGGACTGAGTAAGAGTTGTGAACTCAATATTATTTAAGTGATTTAGTTAGACTGGGCATCTGACAGGTTAACAGGAAATGTCAATATACAAAATATATTGTCAAGTTGAATTAATTTACTGTTCTGAAAAGTGTATCAACTGTATTAGTAGTGTGTTTTCAGCAAAAGGAGCTTTTTTTTGTAAATGGTGATGTGGTAAGTGATTTTTTAAGTCACAAAGAGCATTATTTACTCACATGGTGAAATAAGCAGAGGAGCTGGTTTTTTTCTTCTTGCTTCTGTCTCACTTCAGCTTCAAGAAGTCGCAGTTTTGTCTGAAAGGCTTTTTCTTTGTATGACATTTTTTCCTGTTCTTCAGCTACCTATGAAAGTATTGAGAGAGAAATGAGATATATATATATATATATATATATATAAAATACATATATAATATATATTTACTCTTAAAGCCCAAATCAAAGTATTTTCTTATACCTTTACATAAACAGCTCCATTTCCTATTCTTTCATCTAATACTTCACTTATTTCCCATACATAGGAATTAAACAAACCTGAGAAATATTGTGGCTAAATTTGAAAAATGTTTCAATTTTGAAAAAAATTTAATACTAGTGGGAGTGGAACACCTTTCAGCTCATTTTTAAGTTAAGCCAAAATTTTAGTTTTTTCAAAACCAAAGAAATATCCTCCGACAGTATTGAAAAAATCAGTTTATTTCAACATGATTAATCTGAAATTACAACTTCACACATTTTTCTGATTAAACTAATATAATTCACTACAATCTAAATTCCTACATTTCCTCTTGCATTTGATTTACTGTTTGCATCCTTTCTACAAATGATAAAATTTGTCTTAATATAGAAAGAATGCAAACTCTTCCTCTAAAAAGTGAAGGATTTTAATAACAAAGTTTTTGTGGGCTTCTATACCACAGAAAATAAAAGGTAAGATTAAGCTTTTGTCCAGAAACCTCTTGCCTTATGTGTGGGATTTAATATTAGGTGGTGAAAACATTTTGATTTGTCAAAAAACAAAAAAAAACTTGGTCCACTGAAACTCAATATTATTATCTGTAGGATCCAAACTTGACAAAGAAATTTAATTGTTCAATCCATATTTAAAAATGCAGAAATTCATAGTAACTTCTTTTTTAATTGCTCCCTATATGCAAAATAGTCTTGTCCCATCATTTTTTCTCAAGCACATTTTTTTCATGCTATTTTAAAATAGAAAATGGAAAATAAGATTGAAAAATATATTAAATCACCAATACCATTTTTCTCCCTTCTTCCAAAGCAGATTCAAGTTGTCTAGTTAATGCATTATATTCTGCAATTTTCTCTTCAAGCTGCAATTTACTGCACTGATGACTCTCATCTTCTTTTCTGAGCTGACAAGCAAGTTTTTCATTCTGAAATTCCATCTCTCCTAATTGCCTTTACACAAAACAGATTAATGCATTATAAGTCATTATAGAAGAAAGGTGTAGGAATTAATTTCAATCTGATTTTTAAAGTTACCTTTTAAGATGTTCATACTTCTTCTGCATGTTATAGTTCTCTACCTCTAAGCAAAGATTGCCCATAGAAGTTACACCATGGTTATCCTGTGAAAATGACAATTTGTTTCTAGTTGAAGAGACCTGTATACAGAACCTTACCAGAGTAAAGTGAGCCTGCCTATTAAAACCCAAACAATTCAACTGTAATTTCAGATAAATGCTCTGCTATATTCAGACAAATGTTATATTATATTCAAGTAAATGTTACCTTGTATTTAAAATTAATAAAATATAGCCAAAGTAGCAGATTAAAATATTGTGTGAGACTCAATTTAGACTCAAAACCCGCTATGTAACAAAGTCCACTCCATATGCTCTTCATGCAGCCTTGTGTATTAGGAGCTGGTCAGGTCTACCTACCTCCCAAGCAAAAAAAGGTTCCCTCACACTACAGTCACAGGAAGCATGAAAATAACACTGCATATACATATATGGTTATCACAGAAGAGCAGTGCAGCACTGGCAAAGAAATTCAGAAAGAAGTGAATATCAAAAATCACAATCAAGTTTATGAAAAAAGATATATCAGCAGCAGAAGCTGAAGGAAGCAAGAAGACAAACTGTCTGCTGCTGCCCAGCATCCCGAGTGCTAAACTGTTACACGTTTTCTTTCAAATCTCAGTAGCAATGAGATTATTGCTCCTTCTGCCACCATCAACAGCATGTTAGCAATAAACAGACACATCAACAGCCTGCTGGCACCATCATTTAAAGGGGTGACCACCACCATGCATTAGACTACCTCAAGCAGTCCCATCCAGCAAATTGAGCTAATCTGCCTGATTTTGTTTGCAAGAAATACAGGCTGTTCAGGTAGCAGACCAGTAGCAGCAGAAACTGGTCCAGTAGAACCCAGTAGAGGTTTCTGCAGAAGGAGAAATTGCTCCAAATGAATTTTCCTAAATTCCGGTCATAGAGTCAAGAGTAAAGGACATCACCAAGACATAATGCTGAAATTTAACTACTGTTCCACTAGACTAGTGATTATATTCCCAATCATTTCGCTGTGCTTAATAGCTGCTTTTGCACTTTTTCAGGAAAACATGTAGTTAGATTAAAATTATAGATATAATTTTATATGATGCATAAATTTTGCACCCCAAAATCAATTATTGCTTAAGTATTTTGCCAAACAACGAGGGACTTAAGAGTTTATGAACATTCCTGGAAGAATCAAAGATATAAAGTCTACAGGAGCACAGAGACTGTGCTTCAGCTGTAGTTTTCCCACAGACACAGAAAGATGATTAAGCCCCTTTCCCACCCTACTAACTTAAAAACCTTTGTCATTTGTGCTCTTCTAACTCAAAAGCACATTAAAAAAAAGACAAAAGACAATAACAAAAAAACCCCAAACCTAGCCTGCCATTGAAATTGATGTCACAGAAAGAAAGAGCCGAGGAAAATTCATATTCAGGCTTTAGAGAAAATACAAGCATTAGTGTTAAATACAGATAAAAATAGAAATTATCCTATTAAAGCATATTTTGAAAATATTTAATCAACCAAAACACTAGAATAATTATAATGTCATATATAAGCAAGAATATAATTTATCTGAATAAATATTGTGTGGTTTATAAATTAGCCATTAAATACAAAACTAATGTAGAATTAAATTATTCTACTAGATACAAACAATAACTAGACTTGCATTTATTTCCAGGGAAGAATTCTGCAACACACCTCAGGACATAAGTATTCAAAAAGATCAAGAATATACTCACTCTAAAAGTAGCAAATTTTGCCACATAATGAATTCACATAAATATAGTTGGCAACAGTTGTATTTGTATTATGCTATTTCTACAGAAGAAACTTTTGATTTATGAAGAAAATAACAAAGGAAACCTCACCACTGTCATACATGCCAATAGGAAAAAATGTTCCAGAGACCTTTTTCAACATAATTTTCTCATTTATCTTTAGAAATCAGTATGTTCTAACCACCTGAACCTCCAGCTCCCTAAGGGTTTTGCATTTCTCTGCACGGATCCTTTCCCAGGACATAAGCTTTTGCTGCTTTTCCTCAGCTGCTTTCAGCAAGTCACAAACATGTTCTAACTCCTTTAACTCAGCCTCCATTTTGTCCCTCACCTGCATAGTAGCATCACAGAAGAAAAATGTAAGTGTAAAACCATAAATTAATTGTTGTAATACTTACTGGATTTTCATGTAAGTAATCAAGCTAAAATTCTACATAAGTTGTATATCACCTATTTTATAAAGTACTGACAAAGATTCAAGTTCTTTTCTGATACTTAAGAATGTGCTCTCTTTCAGTGTTCAGTTCCATCTGCTGAAAAGCTTTTAACTCCTTTCTGTATGGATTCTCAATTTTAACTGTTAGTTAAAAAAATAAGCACTTACAGTAGGTTTGCTTCCATGCACATCTTTCACTGCTGTTCTGTCAAAAAGTTAGTTTCAAAATCATCAACAATAAAATCACATTTTTGAAAGTGATAAAAGAATTCTGGAAATGGCAGCCCAACTACTTTGTCATTGCGCTAGGAATCATTGCTCACTTGTTTGCAATTGTGTAGTATCTAAAAATGACCCAATTTAGATAGCAGTTAGTAAAACTCAGAAATTTAAAAACAAGAGACAGTACCTTATGACTTCTAATAAGATCACAAAAATGTAGAAAATATCAGTATCGTACAGAATTGTTTGGAAACATCCTTTATTACTGCAAAACTTACCTTATATACTTCTAAGCATTTGTTTTCTGTTGTTTTTTTGTTTTCATTTAAGACTGTTTCATATCTGGATTTCAATTCTTCTACTACAATTTGTCCTTTTTGTACCTAGGACAACATACATTTTTCACATATATTTGCAAGGTCCATCATTTAAATATAGAAAAGACAGAATCATTAGAATTAAGCATAAATGAAAACCACTGATTTAATAGTATTTAAAGTTTGTCATTATTTGAAGTTATTTGTTTTCATTATCCTACTTGTCACAGCAAGTATAAAAGGGTACCCACGTAAAAAGCCCTATCATATCAGCAGTATGTTATCAACAATGGAGAATGAGCTACAGTTGTGCCATAGATGCAGCCGGCAGGACTCACACCTCTCCCCAGATAACAAGCATTGCTGACACTTCCCATCTGGAGTCACCATAGCTATGAGCTAGGGAATTTCACTCCACTCACTGTTTAACACTGGCTGTTACCTGGAACAACATCCACCATCTTAAAGCTGGCAACAACTTTAATTGTGATGATGCATTCCACAGACAAGGCTCACTGGCTCTACTTAAATTTTGTATCATGTCTTTCTTTTCTCTTGTCAATGATTTAAAAAAAACAAAAGTGAAGAATGTCAGTGAAATTTTGTCTATACTATAGCAGCAACATATACATATTTGAATCAATGTTCTAAAATTTCTGTGTGAATAAAGCCAAATACAAAAAATTAATTGGTAAAAAGCCCATTTTAAGTTTGGTTTATTTGTTTCACTGGCATTTTCAATGTGGATTTACCTATTGAAAAAAAAAACTCATATAACCCTATACTCATAACTCTAACCTTAACATACATTTCTGGAATTAACTTGAATTTCTTGAACTTACTTGAATTCTGATACGCTTTTAGGAATATGAAAATAAAATACGGCCGAGTAGAGGTAAAATATCATCGATATAGCCGCTGAAGACATCAGACTCAAACTTTTAAAATACACAGTTTACTAGGTACTAACCTGCTTTTTATGAAGCAAATCTTGTTGAAGCAAATTTGCAGTTGTTGGCTTCAATGAGCTTCAAGTGGGCTTCACACAATTCAGTACAGACTATGTGTACTTGTAACAGTGTGGAGACTATTCTTTGATATGGTTTGTAACAGCACTTCTTTCATACTCAATATTACAAAAATATTACAATCACCATGACAACAAAATGGGTTTATTATAAACAAAACCTTTATGATTTCCTCAAAACTGCTTACAAATTTAAAAAAATGTACTTGAAGATTTCAAACATGGTAAGTCACCTCATTTTTACGCTGTTCTACAAGTTTTTCCTGCAGTTTTGCTTTTTCTTGCAGATGTAGCAATTCATTTTCAACAGAAACTGTACTTTTCTCCAATGCAGCAAGGGAAGCCTTGATCAAAACATAGAAAATATAAAAATTTTAAGAGTGTTATGAAAATAACACATTCTACAATATGATATTACCAGCAAGTGATGTGCAGGCATTAGGAAGAGTGACATAAGGATTTTCCTGTCAAACAAAAATAATACTTCATCGTTCCTTTGTCAGCTCATGAGAATATTTATAGCAGAGGATAAATACAATACAAAACCTGTAAACTCTTTCAAAATTGAAATTAATAACTGAGGTAAACTCAGTTCTTTAATTTGAAAGAAAGTTTAACAAACGTAAAAGAACAATTTCTACTTAAGCAATTGTGTGCAGTTACTGACAGTAAAATAAATAGCATCCAGATTAAACAGATATATTGTCAGACAACCCTGTTCCTAGCTTTGCTATAAATTTCCACTGAAAAAATTTCAATGTCTCATTTACCCTTACTATTATAAATGGATAGCAAACTTTATTCTACAGGTTTGGTCCAAACTTTATTCTACAGAGGGTCCAAAGAGAATTTGCATGGTTACTTCATTAATGTATGAAAAATTTAGAGCCAGTCAACAAGTATTTATAATCTCACCTCTAATTTTTTGTTTTCAAGGTAAATCTTTTCATTTTCAGATTTAACAGAATTTAGCTTTCCAAGAATTTCTTCCTCCAAGTTTCTTCTCCATTCCTCCCTTCTTTCAATGTCATTCATCAGGTCTGTGATCTGACTTGTTAGACAGGTAAGAAATTCTCTGTAATATACAATGCTTCCAAAACTCTCATAATGAAAATTAAATTGACCTTAACACTTCTCCTTCTTCTTCTTTATATGTATATATACATATAAATAAAAGGGGAAATGCATTTAAGCATCCAAAGAAAGGAGTATCTACTAAAATAAGAAAGTCCCTGAAAGAGGAGAGTTTCTACTCCAAGGAAGGGTTTCTAGCTCAATTATGGAACACCAAATCATAATTTCAAGAGAACACATGCGTATGCACACTGTACAATTGGATAATTGGTTGGATAACTTTGTTCTGCTTTTCCTCACATGAGCAAACTGTTCAAATGGGCATCTGAGAGAAAAAACCGTTCTCTATCCTCTAGTGAGGTAAGACATTAGTGGAACTGAAATAATTTTGCCATCACTAGTCTGAAGTAGAAAGTAGAAGCCAAAGAACATTCTTCTATTCTGTAAACACAAGGGTTAACACTCAAGCTGTTGAATCAGTTATTAAATAAGTTGTTATGTGGAGGTAGCACAGTAGCTGCCAGCAAGTTCAGGCTAATCAGAAGTATGCAGGGAAAAGAATATGTTCCTTACCAGTAAAGGGGAATAAAGCTTTAAAAGAAGTGAAACGCAGCAGAGAGGAGGCAAAAAATCTTAAATTTGTTCTTATTTCCAACTTCTAAATTCTGTTCAGAATTTTAAAATATTAATAAACTCATTTACATTTTCAACACTGAGTATTGCATTACTAAATATCAACACTCTGTTACTACAAAAATAAACAAACAAAAAAGATACAATTCAACTTACTTCTCAAGATCTTCTTTCTGAACTTCTAACATTGTCTTTTCTTCAACTATTCTATCATGCTGGTTTTTCCAGACATCAGAAGCTGACAATATCTCACACAGTTTGTCTTCCTAGAAAATGCAGAAATTATAAATTATGTAACCAAAGAATGCCACTGAAGAATGCCATTTAATTCTACAAATTTTCTGAACACAAGAGCTATTTAATATAAGGTGGTTTTATTGGATCTCCTTGTACAAAACAAAATTAATTTTCTCTCATCTCAAAATAAAATCAGCAAAATTACCCACATTTTTTAAAAATCAAAGTCTAAGTACAGACTTACTTTCAAGGCAGAGACATAGTTAAACTCTGGTACTGTATATCAACTGTAGAATACAACAATTCAAAATGTGATATAGAAATCTTTTCTTACAAAAAAATTATCTTCAATACATGTCAACTACATATAAAACTACATAAATTAATAAACAAATTAAACTGTGCCAAAATATTTTAGGAATGAAAAATACTAGCTAGGTAAGAAATTAAACATTAGGTATAATCCCTTAAATGAATATAGGTAATTAACCAATACATGCTATCTTGAAAGTACACCAGGTTTTCAATGAGGAAGAAAACCACAGTGTGACTACAAAACATCAGAAGTTTAGGCGTTAGTTGCTGTCCCTCTATACTGCTAATTCTACCTAAAGATCCACTACTGTCTTCTCACAAAGATTCAAGAATACAAAGACCATTATTAATCGTCTCCTGGTACACTAAGTGGAAAAATATGTCTTTAATACTGATATATCCAAAATGATTACAACACATCCAAGAATATGAAAACATATTCTTATTAGGAAATCCAAACAGGGCAATAAACACAGTTCTGGTGCACCTGGCCTTTTTGAACACTTACAAACTATTGATAGGCAGAGCAAGATTCTGAGGAACAACTTGGATTAAGGAAAAAGTTTTATACTTGGATTTTGAAAAGGTTCAGAGCAAGCAGCTTAGAAAGAGAAAGCTAAGTAAGCACATGAGACATCACATAGTAATGAATAAAGAAAACTAAGACTTCAAAACTAAGTCCTGGATCTTCAATTAGTACACTGTATTTCTGAGTTAGTGTTTATCCATAGAGGACTAACAGGAAGACCAGGAGAGGCTTAACCGAAAGCTGATGAGACTCCCCTTACTTCCTATAGCTTGAAATGCACATCCTCATGACAGGACAATTACTAAATTTTAACAAAACCAAGGCAGTTAATAGTAACAGTTTTCATGTCACCTATAGCAACCTTTTCCTTAACAAATGAGCTGCCAAAAAAAAAGACATACAAGGATGGCATAAACAAACAACTTTTTCTATATTCCACAGGTGAAAGTCTATTGTTCAATTTCAAACAATACAACACAAAATTGCTCACAGCATAGCCACTCACGTGTTCTCTTATTTTTGAGGTTATATTTTTCACAGCTTCTTCAAAGAGTTGAGCTCTTTGTTTCTGGGTCCTAATTGCTTTTTTCAGAGCAATCTTGTTTTGCTCACTCGTTTCCTTTAAGGCTAACTTCTGGCACTTGTATTCATCAATTTGATGTTTCCACTCTGCTATTTTATTTTCTAGAGTCTGCAGCATAATTAAACATCAACTCTTCAATTTCTAAACCTTGCTGTTAATTTTGTGATACAAAATAATCAGGAAAAGCAGTTACATTTATAATCTGTTTCCATATTATCTTGGTATCTCAAATCATGTGGTTGATACAAGGAGCTAGCTGGCCTAAGTCTAACAGTAGACAAGAAAAATACAGAGAAAAAGTCATTACAAAGATGAAGAGGCTGAGAAGGGGCAAAAGCAGGCAGGACTAGGGGGAAAGACAGCAATCTAACCACCTCTGTGTGCTCTTGGAAATGAATACAGAATCGCAATGTAGAAGGCGTGGCATGGATGTTAAACCCATTTATGAGGAGGAAAGAAAATGGTTTAATCAGACTATTTCTGTAAAGAATATCACCTTAATGATGCTACCAGTGACATGCACTGATGTGTGCTCTGAATCTAATGACACACACACTACTAGGTCTGGAGATAGGCTGTATGACTGTATATGAAATTTTAATATGAAAGTTAATATCTTGGATTTGTGTTTTTTAAAGTCAGGAAGCTAGGAAAGGCTGGGGTCTTTTCTTCAGTATATGTATTATGATATAGTCTATGATTAGATGACAATATACTATTTTCTGGCAAGACGTCTTAATTTTTTCCATGTATAAAATGGCCCCACTCTACTAATGATATAGATTTGTTTAGTGAAGAAACTATTTTTTATAAACAATGAAGCAGAAATGCATTTTAATGCATTTAATAATATTATGAAACGTGCAAAGCAGTCAAGATGGGAACTGGGTTCTAGAACTGCATTGTATTATCTTTTCTATTGCTGTTATTATTTCTGAGTAACTAGATCCTTACATCACTCTGATGAAGACAGTATACTGATCCCATACCATCCAGGAAGCTGATTGCTCTAAGTTCATTACCTTTGTATTTTTCATCTATGGACCACATAAACATGAAAGGAAAATAACAAAAGACATTACAACGCTACATTATGATGTTCATTAAAAGCAATACCAGACTGTTTCAAGGAGAATCTCAGATCTATTTATCAAACATGACCAAGCTACCAATAGACAATTGGTTTCATAAAGACAAGTGTAAATCCCATTCATATCTCTTACTATTCTTCCACCAAACTCCAGCAATGTAGGTAAGCCAGCAGTGTAAACAAATTTCTCAGTTCAGTGATAAATACTCTAATTGTAGAAATTATTAATGCATTTGTTTCCTTCTTTTTAGCCTAGATCTGACACTACATCACGTACTACATTAATAAAGACCTTCTACTTACTGACTATGTGAATGTTCTAGCCTTATTTAAGATACTCATTGCAAAAGTACTACTTCAAAAAATGGAATTATAAAAAAACCCCCCAAATAAGTAAAAAGTAGTTTTCCTATATAAGTGCTTACAGGCATCTAATAAACAAAGATGTGATTTGAAGTGGTGGATAAACACCTTCAATAAGCACAGCAAATAGAAAATCTCAGTCTGTGTAGGAATTTCTTTAACTGCTGGTATAAGTAAACAGCTGCTATCCCCCATTACAACCACAGGAGGTCAGAATCACACTGAGAAAAAGTGCTTTGGGCATTAGTCAGTGGCTGAGGTAAATTCAAACTGAGAACTAATTTCATAAGAGTAATGTTAAGCTTTTGCAAGCTTTTGTCTAGATGTTAACAAAATCATCACCAGGATTTAAGCTAGCAAATTACTTCAGCAATTTCTGAAAGCAAACAAAACTTTTAAATAGAGATTGAATGAAAATACAGCTGTATAGCAAGCTATTTTATCTAATGAAAATGTTATTGGAATTCTATAATTGTACTAATTAGAACAAGAAAGCAATTTTTATCTAGAAGAAAACATGAGGCATTTATGCAAACATAGATGTGATTTGAAATTACCTTGATACAGGTTGTGTAACAACCTGAAATGTTACAATTAGCAAGGGAAGTATGCTAGTAAAAATAAGTTTGGAAATTAGAAATACATTATTTTTAGCCAATGTTTCCTCATTCATGCCTATGTTCTTGACAAGCTTCATATACTGTCTTCTGATGCCAAAGCTCTAGCCTCTCACACATGACCTCCACCCTGCCTTTTTCTAAAGCCAGTAACTGATACAAATGCCCAAATTTAACTCATGCATTTTAGAACAGAAAATGGAAATAATTCCACCTATCTTAAATGAAGTGCATTAGGCATTAGTTTTACGTGTTTCAGTCAATATTAAGAGACTTATTGATTCCTTCACAGACCATAAGAAGAAACAGGATGTGGCTGTCACTGTTCTCTTAGAACAGAAAGTCACCATAGGGCCTTGCCTATCTTTCTCTTGACTGTATATCTTGTAGACAGTGCAGTTAAGTGAATGTTAACACTTCTATGTTTCACTTTGCTTCACCAGAGCTTTCTGAGTGTGCACAAGTTGAGAAAAGAAGAAAAAAAACCAAAAAAAAAGCAATCTTGCAATTAAAATAGTGTGGCCAGGCAGATCTTGCAAAATATAAATACTTATGATTTTAACTATTTTGGATTTTTCGTTTACCAAGAATTTAATTTCAAAACTGGTAAGGTTTTGCTATTTTTTCCAATAAACACAAGTAAAAATATGTTGACCTGTATTTTCACTCTTAATTCATCATTTTCTACTTCTTTTCTTTCAATCTGATGCTGCAAGTGAGCTTGTACTTCTTTTATAGATCTTGACAGCTGGTCTTCTTTCTGTATGTTGATCTAAGAAAGATAAACACAAATCTATTGGACTATGCAGTATGATGCACTCTATGTTTATTCTTCTATGCCATAATTTCTAACTGACATTTGAATGTCCTCAAAACCTGGAAAAGATAAAACATGCTCTACAAGTATATTCACAAGCAGCAACTTGTTACTAATTGGATTAATGTTAAACAGAAATCACTAACTTGAAACAATTTATGTATAACTATTGCATCATATTTAATCTGAGTTTAAGTAGTAGGAATAAGGCCTGGAAATATGAACTCAGAAATCCAGGCTGAGAAAAGGCATCCAGCTAGGAGGGGGACTAACATTAAGCCACAGTGATCAGCTGTGCTCTGACTAATTAGACCTGAACTCACCTTCATTAAATTCCAAACCTGATGCGAACAGTATCTGTTTAGCTTACTCTATATTACTTCCTTACAAGTACTTTTTTTCCCAGAACTATTGCAAACTAGTAAATGAGAAGTTAAAAGTTGTTAGTCTGGATGTATGCCTCTCCCTGAACATTAGGATATTAGTGTTAAAGGATAATCTGTATCCTTAGTTGGTTTGAGTACAGTTTTGATGGTTTTAAAATATTTCTGTAAGAAACATCTTTCAGGATTTTACTTTTTTCATAGGTCTTTGAAATAATTGTTTTACTCAAAATTTAGATTTTGTACTTCAGAATTTAGTACATTGGAAGAAAACATTTGTTGCAATAGAACTGGTCACTCACTTTTTCACACTGAAGCATGGACGAAAGTTCTTTAATCTGTTTCTCCCTATCAAGTATTTTTTTCCTGAGAGTCTTCATGGGGAAAAAAAAAAACAAACAAAGAAATTATTTAGTGTCTGTATAGAACAATGCATCAGTAGTGCACATTGATGAACCTTTCAGATGGAGAACTAAAATTCCATTTTGTGATGGTAAACCACAAATACTCCCACTTTGTTAGTGTTACTGGAAATTGTATGAGCCTGCAAGGCAGCCAGTTTCAAATGTACAGCATAGAACAAAGAGAATCAAATCTTAATTTACTTACAGTATTCTGAATTTCCTTTTCACTTAGTTTCTGCATCCAAGTGTCAATGTTTTTACTGTTTAACTGCAACACAGGAAACATTAAAAATTTCTTCTGATTGTAACTGATTTAGCACTTTTTTTCAATGGTTTTTAATTGGTTACATATAATTTGCTACATTTTCAAATCTGGTACATATGAATATAAAGGCTCACATACTCATAAGCTACTTACTTAGTGTTAAACCCTAAAGACTCAATTTATTTTGTGCACAGAACTTCGTAGCTGAAGAAAACAAACCAGGGTTGTTCCATACACCTATTCCTTTATTTTAGCTGGAAGGGCTCTAAATACCATAGGTAAGCATTATTTAAGCATGTAGTTAAATGGTTAAAGCATTTGAAGAATTCTCAATATTTAAAAGACTAATATTAAGTGCTAAAGCCTTTCAGGAACCTCAGTTATTAAGGTGAATTTGAAGATTGAACCAGAAAACATAAGGTGGAAGATCACAAAAATCAATTTGCAATAACTCTTTCTAGAGTTTATGTGCCTATGATATTGTCAACTAAACGTGTTATTTTAAAATGTCCAGTTGTGTGTGTGTGTGCATAACTTTCTATTTTAAAAAAGTAGACTTGTGTGGTTGTCAGACTGTAAATCCCAAACATTTTAATTTCACTAATGAAAAGGTAAACCCACTAACTCAAGTTGGAAACTTTGGCATCAAAATTTTACTACAATTCCTTCATTTTATGCTAGCCTGCATGTAATTCCTTATAATGTTCTGTAATCTCGGTCCCATACCTATCTGTAAAGCCAGTCCATGGACCTCAGTTCTGCGTCCAAGTTTCCACCTTTGCATGCACAGCAAACTTATAAATATTGTATTCAGCACAAGTCCTATTCTTTCCTGACTACACTGACTCAGATTTTCTATCAGCAAAAAAATAATATATGAACAGGAATGGTGTTTTGTGACCTGACACTAATCTAGCAGCAAAAATACTTAGAAGACTTCCCAGAATTGAGAAGTGACTGGAAACCTAAAGTACTCATACCATCTTTCCATTCTCAGAAAATTGTCTTCCACACAGTTTGTTCTTTATGAACTTTCTGTCTTTTTGTTAAATGATCAGCAGAAAGCCTCATGCCTGTAAGACTGTTTATGAAAACCTGAAAATGAAAAACATTATCTTCAAAATTAAAAAAATAAAGTTCAGAATAAACACCTCTCTTTGTTAGCTTCTGAAAGAGAGTTAAGAAAGTCAGTAATGACAAATCACATTTAATTTTAGGAGAAATCTACATTCTTCACTCCATCAGGTTTCTGTGTGAGTTCCACATGTGAGTTCCACATGTTTACTGTTATACAGGAATTCACTCATATCCTCCTCCTGTTTTAACATACATAGTTCGACAAATTCCTTCCAAATTTTTAGGAACTCTCTTAGGTGCACAGGACATAAAAAAACCTCATCTTCCCCCAATATGTCTATTAAAGAAGAGGGTATGACTAAATGTTTTTTTCAGACTTGTGTAAGAAATGTACATTTGCATTGCATCTATGTTTATGCCTTACATATTTTCTTACTTGATGTTCTCGTTTGTCAGATTCTTTGCTCAGATCAGTAAAATATTTTTCATCTTGGACGGCTTTTGCAGTTCTACGAGAATTCTTTTTATACGGCTGAATCGGTGAAAAGCGTTTTCCTGTTTCTGCAGGTGGCACATGTATTTTTCCCTGAAATACCATTAATAATTATCTAACATTTAGTCTCACTCACAATTAGGTCACTGATATTGCTAATTCAAGGATATCAACATAAACCAAGTCAGCTCCTCAGGAGAATCATTTAAGAGAAGGTTTAAAGATCAAAGTATCACTGAGGACTTTCAACATGGATAAAAGCCTGTTATATCACAGGATATACCCTCAAACAGTTTCCTCACAGAACACACCCAATTTACACAGCAAAGGCAAATAGACTACCGCCAGTAAAGATGAAGGCCAAGACCTGCTCAGATTCCAATGCTGTTTTTCACAGCAGGCTTCTTCCTGTTTGGAGGCAGCAATGGCTTTCCTCTTTTCCCAGTTTGGAAAAAACTTCTCACCAGGCAGGGCTGCTCAGGAAAATGATGCTGCCTGTGTCATGGCAAGTCCAGAGCCATATCAGCCTACTACCTGAATGCATCCCATTCCCCCACTTCTTTATCAAGTGCCAGGAACCTGTCATCAACCTCATCCCTTCTCCAAACACCTCTCTCCTGCCTCTACCCTAGCACTCCAGCATGATTGATGCCTTCACCAAGGACAAAGTTATCTGTTTACTCCACTCAGTGCTCCACTGGCTACTCATTATTTTTTCAGAAGTGGATTGTGTTGCCTTCTCCATCCACCAGGACCTATTTCTCCTGCACTCAGACTGTGTCAGGTGCATCTCCATCAGAAGAATTTGCCAGACTCAGAGTTTAGGTTCTTACATCCATATTCTCCTTCACATAATTGAGAAAATGAGTAACAAATTTGGGAAGTTCCCATCTTAAATAATCACTTCCTCACAGAATCAAAATGCAGACTGCTGTGTTTCCAATTGCTGTCTTAAGGCAAATAAGCACACTCAAACACCTAACGTTTTTTATTTTATATATATTTAGGTGTGTGTGTGTCTTGTTTTATTACAGGATTAGATTTCCTGGCAGACCTCAACTTGTGTTACACAGTGCAATGTTGCGGTGACCTGGGTTGTCACCCAGGGAGTGGCAGAAGAACAACCTTACCCCCAGAAAGGCAGCAGCAGCCCGGCCCGCTCTCAGCAAGGGTACTGTTCCACAAACCTTTAAGTTCTGGGTTAATGATAAGATTCAGTGGACAGACCCTGCCTTGGACAGAGACACTGAGGGTGGTGCTGAGGGGCCAGCCACTCCCCCGGGTCGCCAATCAACTTAAAGTTCCTCCTCCGACTCCAGAAGTTCCTCCCCTTCTGGAGATTTCTGTGTTCTTCGTTCCCCTATTGGTTTGTTTGTATTAGCCCCTCTTTATGTCTCTTATTATTGGTCCCTTGTATCCCCGTGACCCTTTCCCATTGGTGCCTTCCCTTTTCTCCGCCCCTTTTTCCCTTCGTATAAAACTCTGTGTCACCACCCCCCCACCGCCCTTATGCTGTGCTCCTTTTTCGTGCTTCCTTCCTTACTTTTAGACCTGCGTCCCCCGGGGCGGGGAATAAAGCTTGGGAATTGCTACAAAGGAGTCCTTCCCTTCTGCTCTGTCTGTGCTGCGCTCGCTACAATTACCACCGACTACTGCCAGCTCCCCAGGGAGTCATAGAAGCAAGTTACACCGGCTCTTGTTTCAGCCTGCCAGGCTGCTCATCGCTTTCACGGCGACCCGGCACTGAACACGTCGCCTGCTTGGCCAAACCGGGCGGCGAAGTGGTCAGCGCGACAGTGCAACTCTCTGTAGCCTTTTCTTGGATATAGAACCCAGTATAAAACCAAGTTCTTGAATTTAATTTCCAGTGAAAACAGCACCTTGGAAGATTAAACATCATGTTTATTTTATCATAGCCAATCTGTGTAAGCAAAAAAGAACAAATAAGAATTTTGCCATAGTTTCAGTATACTGTTGCTATGCCCAGCACTGTCACTTAGCTGTTTTTTGAAATACCACCTACTTCACATCTATAACTGGGAAGTATATTTAAACCTTATTAATGAAGTAAATACAATTTTAAAAATCAATCTTAACAGGAACAGAATGAACTTGCCTCAATAGTGTGAAGTAGAATAAACTTTTCCTGAAGATCAAAGTCCAATGAAACAGCAGCACAGTCACGTACAGGTAGAGACAAGGATGATTGTGATGATGATGCCATTTTGATTTAATGCTGTATAACAAGACAGTATAACATATATTAGTGTTCCTTTAATCAGTAACTGAAGCAGTACTGGCACCCCAGGTTGTTCCCACTACAGTGGGACTACTGGACTGGACCAACTAAACCCCAGTAACAGCACAGATCTAACACAGCTAATGCAACTGAATTCTTCCATAAGAATTCATAACTTTCAATTGCTTAGGCAGTACTGAATCCTCAAATTTAGTGCATGGAAATCAAATCCTTCCACAGCAGAAAACTGAATACACACGAACGATGGGTAAATCTCGCAGCTGCAATTTCCCACTTCCTTGCTCCCCGGCACGTGGGGGCAGGCTCAGGGGCACAGGTCACTCAACGCCAGCCCTCACTCCGAGCTCACACTCGGGCTCTCACCTCACCAGACGCCCCAGCACCCGCTGCCTGCGGGTCCCGTCCCTGGGATGTCCTGCGGGTCACCCCCCCTCAGCCCCGCTCCAGTGGAGTAATATCCCCTCAGCACCGCTCCTGTGGGGCAATGCCGCCTCACCACTGCTCCTGTGGGGCAGTATTCCCTCAGCACCGCTCCTGTGGGGCAATGCCGCCTCACCACTGCTCCTGTGGGGCAGTATCCCCTCAGCACCGCTCCAGTGGGGCAGTGCCGCCTCAGCACTGCTCCCGCGGGTCCCCACCTGCGCCCGCCGCCCCTCGCCGCCGGGAGCCGTCGCTGTACCGTTGTCGTTGCCGTTGTCGTTGCCGTTGCCATGCCGGCCCCTCTCGCGGCATGGGGAGGCGGCGGTGCCCTCCCCAGGCCAGCCTTGACCGACGCTCTCCGCGAGCACCCATTGTCCCCCGCCCGGGGCCGGAGACTCCCGGCTGGGGCCGGCAAGGCGGCACTGCCCCTTCCCCGAGACAACGAGGAGCGTGCGGATGGGATGCAAAGGTGCTTCAAGAAGCGGCTGTGCCACTTACCCGCCAGTGACGTGTCCGTGTGCTCCCAGGAGATTACTGTCAAACACAGATGGACAAGAAACCTGGAGACCTCTGGGGAGCTTTAGATCCTCCAGTTGATTTCTTTCTGGGTGTTTCCATTAATTTCTAATATTTTTTTCTGTAGTTAAATACTAAGTATTCATGTAACCTGACTGTATGTGAAGCTGTTTTGGCAATATATTGTCAAACACTGTGGAAAAGCCATATGTTTTTAAATAACCACGTTCAGATGAAGAATGAACCAATTACGCTTGCATCATACCGTAGGTGAAAGCACTTTTGCACTTGAGGTGGCACTTCATAGAATATCTGAGACATGGCAACAGACATATAGAAAGATCATTTTCATATAGTGAATTATGCAAAACTGAATGATCATGTGACATAAACATGTTACAGGTGCATATGTAGATATGTACATAGACACATGCTGATACACAATTACAATTTGCTCATTTTGTTTAAAATATCATACTGATAGAAATGTTTCTTTTTAATATGCTGAGCAAATATCAGCATCAGCAACTTATACTAAAAAAAAAAGCTTGATAGGAATAATCAAATATATCTTTTGGCATCATTTGTAAACATGACAGTGTGTATTTTCTTCTATTGCTGGCAACGGAATTTCAGAGAGCAGTTACTCACTTTATACACTCTTTGGAGAATATCACCTAGCCGTGTGTGTCCGGTAATAAAAATCAAAGACTAAATTTCTACTTTTTTAATTCAAGTAGACATGAAATCTCTCCATTATCCATTCTGAAGTGAGTACCTGATTGTACCTGAATTCCAAGGGAGATTTTGTCTTTGCATGTGGAAAAAGGCCTAAGGGTTTTTTTCTCTATAGGACCCACAGCCTCAAACTGAGAATTCACCCTCTCTGACAGACTTTTGCTTCAGCACCACAGTTAAAAGCTGTGGCTTTGGTACCCCATGGTCACCTTGGACAAAATTCTTAATTTTATCTTCCCAGAAGTTTCTATAAGATTGGCTTATTTTTAAAAGAAAGCAATACATTTTTGCTATTTTCTAAACATTTGGTCATAGTTTGTAAAATAAAGCATGCACTATCCATCAGTGAGGGCTAATTAGCATGATAATTAGCATTGCACTCTGTAAACAAAGAATGAATTACAAGTTTCAGTCCTCAAAACCACATTTTAATGACAGTAGCACAATCCACAGAGTGGAAAATAATTAAAAGAAATAGGACACACAGTTCCACAATGACATAATTACAGGCCTTATTAAAAGAGATGTGCTGGAAAGAAGCTTCTTTAGATACCACAGGAACAGTGCTGAGTGTTTGTCACAGTACATGACTTCATCTTCCTCTAAAGGTATCATTGAACCTTTCATTTCCACGTCAGAAATTCAAGACTCCAATGTGTTTCTTTGTTCATTGGTTAATTTTGGCAATAGCCTGCTATTGGCAGAAGCTGTTTCTTCCCCATCTTTGTATGCACTGCTTGGTGCAATACTGACCAGATTTAATTTCTCCAGCAATCCTTAGATACTCGCTGCCTTACACAGAAGTGGATATCCGGCAGAGACACAGTATTGTATTTTCAGATCTAAAAGTTCATTTTCCCAAGCAGTAATCAATGTTGTAATTTCAGTTCATATTGAGGCCAGAATAGCTGCCACATTTTAGAGGAGAAAGACTCCTTTGGAGAAGAGAGTCAGAGATGAAAAATTATTTGCTTGTACCAGCTCCCTCTAATTGCTTTTAGGTCAGTGAATGTCATTTCATTCAGAAATATCTCGTTTTGTTTTCTTCTGATTACGTCTTCTTTTTCCATGAAGGAGTTCTGCTGCATACAAATTCTTTGATAGGAACTAGATAATACAATCAGAATAAGTGGATTGCAGCATTGTAACTGTTACTATTTCGCAGTTATGTGAAAATATGACAGACCTTACGTAGATAATCCTCACTATCCAAGACAACTCGTCTGTTACTCTGGGACACCCAGTCCCACCTGCCTAGTAAGCAGAGCTGCAGTAGTCTGTTGTATGGCAGCACTGACATCTAGTGGGCTTCAACTACACTTTCAGTTTTCTCAAATGTTCCAAAAATTGGTCACAGCATCTCTTTTTGAGATGCTCTGACCTTGATATAAATGCATAATTAAAAGTACAATCAAATATGAATAGACGGAGGTTGAATTTAGCAATTAAGGCTGACTCCTACT
This sequence comes from Dasyornis broadbenti, assembly GCA_013397935.1. Taxonomy (NCBI): domain Eukaryota; kingdom Metazoa; phylum Chordata; class Aves; order Passeriformes; family Dasyornithidae; genus Dasyornis; species Dasyornis broadbenti. The sequence goes on along the minus strand of VZRN01005936.1, from coordinate 1,371,471 downwards.
ATAGTAGCTGTCTTGGTTTGAAAGACAGGAGTCTCTTAAGGAAGGTGGAAACCTCCCTTAGAATAGAGGATATGACCCCCCCCTTCCCTCCAAATTGTTGTAACTTTGAAATCAAGAGCTCTCAGGCAAAGATGGAAAAGGAATAACAGGTCTTTACTAGTATCTATAACAAGGAAAACAAGCAGCAACAGTGACAATGACAAATAAACCAACCAGAAACCCCGTGGCAGCTTTTTCTGGGCTCCCACACACCACCCCCCCTTTGGTGCAGTTACAGTCACGGCCGGCAGGGGGCGATGTCGGGCTCCCAGCAGGGCAGGGCAGGTGCAGTGACTTCCACGCAGCTGCAGGGGGCGCTGTGGTGCAAGCTCAGATCCTCTTCTGATGTGAATAAGGGCGGACGAACCGGATGGCTGGGCCGCCAGATGGTGAAATGGGCTGCAGTGGGAAGCCTCAGAGCAGCAAGCTGGACAGCAGGGCTGGTTCATCAGGCCGGCAAGCATAAGGTGGCAGAAACTCTGTAGCAGTGGCAGAAGCTGCAGTGTGTCCCAGCAGAGCGGTGAGGGTCAGCGACGGCCGGGCTCTTCCCATGGCAACTGCCGTACACAGCTGGGGAAGACACACACTCTGGGAGGGTGGAGAGAATAGGATCAGGATTCCGTGTTTTTTTGCCAACAAAAGCTCACCCAGCAAGGAAGAATAAAACAAGGCAGTGCCAAGATGTGTTCCCGCGGGAACAGCAAAAAGAAGCAAACCCTCTCCTCCTATGACCCAGGAACAAGTGAAGTCACCAAAGGTCAGGTACTTTTTCTTCCCTCACAACACCTGGCCATGTCTTTTGTCTCTTAAGTACCCAGTCGTTAAGGCTCGTTAATGTTTCCGTAGCAACAGGATGGAAAAAATTCCCAACCTCCAACAGTAGCACAAGGAAGATTTGTTTTAATTAGGAGCTGAGGTTCACTGAGCTCTGCCGATAGTAAAAGTTCTGAAGAAGTCAGATCAAGTAATACAGGATTGAGCACCTCCCCAAACACCTCTGCAAAAGACAGACAAAATTTGCTCTGTCATGCTTTCTGACAAACAGGTATTAAAGTTACAAGGTAAGGCTGTTTGATTTTCATGATAATGTTTACATGTACACATGAACATACATATGTATGCATGTTCAAAAGCTCTGTGGGCTGCAGTCCCAGTTGCCAACACAACTGTCACATGCCAGCCCAAATAAGCTAGAAAAGATGTGATAGTTGGTGTCAAAACCATAAAAGCTGTGTTCCTCAATATTCTTCCCAATGTTCTTAAAATAATTTCAGCTTCCAGCTTCCTACATAGAGTTCATGATGTTCCATGAAGAAGGTAAGTTTTATTATTCCTATGCCACATGCGGAGAAACTGTAGTACCATGTGATGAAACTACTATCCCACAGTCACTATTAGAGAAGCAGTAAACTGCAAATATACCTCCAGTTATTAACCAATCATTGGACAGTAAAAGGAAGAAGCCAAAAAATTTTTTTTTAATTTCCCCAGGGGTCAGTTTCTCCAAGTATAAGACAGCCAGCTTCTTCTAAGATGGGCAGCTGGGGTGTGGGACTAAATTATTGTCCTTCCTGCTCCAGGAAGTATAATCCTGAAAAGATAAACACCATGAAAACAACACATGATATACCTAGTCCAGTTCCTGAAATGTCAGGACTTTTGCCTGCTGAATGTTTTGCCAGTTGCTGCATGCACTCCTAGTACAACTCCAGTTCGAGTGTTTAGGGGAAGCACAGCAACAGCTGCCACAAGGACCAGTGAAAGGCTGCACTAATGTGAAAAGGAGCATTAATTCTCCCTCAGATCACTGTAGTTTCTGAGCGGAAGTGTGCTGTTGAGAACAGCTGCTTTCTGGCTCTGTCAAATGCACTCCCCACATTTTTCATGAAAGCCTGATTGTACATAGGCCAGACAGCTGGCACTACTGATTTTATAGTCTTTGCCCGGTAATCATCAAGCTAAGCTTACAGTTGTTAATGTTGGCAAAGAATCTATAGACTCACACACAAACAAATACCCTTACCTATTTTAGTAAAACAAGTTTTGGTTATTAAATAGAGATTCTGCTCCTTTTATTTTTATATGTCTTTTCAATACATTAATAAATGTTATCAAATTTATACACATTTATCTGGAAAATCTGGTTCGAGGATTGCTACGATTCTTTGAAGTATTAGCTGGAGTTCTGCAGGGTTGTGACTGGTAATACATTGCCAGAATTCTTAATTTACCATTGTTAAATTGTATTAAATTATTACATAAATATGTTAAGTATTAATAAATACCTGTTTTATGCAAATATATGCTGCAGTTACATAATCATGAATGGGAAGAGAAGTGGTGTATGTACATGCAGTGACACAAGATGTGACCCATAAACCTCAGTGCATTACAGAAGTAAATAGGTATGAATTCCAACATGGGCACCACATTATTGAGATTAGATGTGCTACCAGAATGTGTTTGTTTCATCTACAGTGTTTTCACAGGATATAAACTGACTTATGGAGGAATTTCTGGATTTGTGTTTTTCAAATAATTGACTCCAAAGCCTTTGGTTTAAAGACTACCTTCCCATACTGTCAGAAAGAATCATTTCAGTTATAAGCTATTATTCTTTACATAAAAATATTTTAATTACAATATAAACCTTTATATTAATATAATTTTGGTTGTTTTGTTGGTTGGTTGGTTTGGGTTTTACATATGAATGCTATTTCTAGTCATAGGAAGGGATATTTCAGGGTCCATTTATATCCAACAGTACAATGCTATAAAAGGTTATTTTTTCTTTTAGGGTATGTTACAAGAAAGGCTGAAGATCAGACAGTCGACTAAGTATGGTGTTCACAATACCTTCTAGTACACTGGTTACCCACCTTCTCCTTAATTCTCAGAGACTGGGCACAGGACAGGCTTTAATTTCTTTTTCAGCCTGACCCACTTCTTCAGCCTGACCATCTTATGGCTCCAGTACCTTATAAGTGACCATTGCTGTTGTCTACCCCACACTTCTGAGGGCAGCTACTATTTGATACTGTTCCTCCAGCACTGCTCCTCAGCCCTTGCTGAGGAGATTTTATCAGAATACATTGATGTTTATCTCTACACACTGTGCATGCTTTCAATATACCTTCAGCACTTCTTGTGTCAGTATCTGCCTTGTAACTAAGCCTGTGATCTGTGGTATGGCTTTCCTTACCTGAGCCAGATATATCAGTTTATCCCAAATCCAAATCCCTGACACTGCTTTTGGCTCTGAACAGTAGTTGTAGAGAGGGACCTGACTTCCTACGAGTACCAGGTATTGAAGCTTCCAATAAAGACAGGGTAGACAGCCTGAATGTAATAATTCCTTAAAATGGCAACAGCAATCTCCAAAATTCAGCTGTTGACATCTTCTAGGATGCCAAAAAAATTTCCAGAGTTTGTCCTGAATAGTATGTAATAGGCCTGCAGCATGCAAAGAAAGGGAATGTCAAGCAAGGGAGAAACTCAGTAGTGTTTTATGAGTAGTATACTGTGGAATTTAGAAAGCATGGAGTTCCAGGTTGTGACCCATTACCTAGATTTATTTTTACATTAAAGTACAAAATGGAAATAAAATATCTGAACTAGAGTTTTATATGGAATATATAATCATGCAGTAGAACAGATCTTCCTCTTGAACAAGTGTAGTAATCACTAGATGAAGAGTTATTTTCTTCCTCTCACAGTCTGACTGCTTAACAATCATGAAAAGAGGAAGGATGTTAAAAGTGAGAACTGAAACACCAGATCCAGTGCCCCACATATGCCAAGCAGCCCATCTGCCAGTGGTGGAAGTACTGGCTACTTAAGGCATTTTCCTAAGAAGTAGCACCACTCTGGGGCTCTTCAGGAAAGCAGCAACTAAAAGTAGGTATTCCAAATCCTACAAGATCACGCTAACCCATGGGGTCTTAAAGGACAGGAGTCTTGTTCCTGTTCCATCCAGCCATTTTCTGAAGGAAAAGCAGTGCCAAGAATGTCAGACCAAGTAACAGAAAGCAGCACTTTCCTCCCTGGCAGGTGAGGCTCACATGTCATGGGTAGCATCAGGGTGCAAGCTTCAGGGAAGAACTAGCAGTATTGTGGGAAGAATTAGACTGACTTGAAGGCTGTCCATTCCAGCCTGAACATACTACATCCAAGGCATTATTGGGGTACATTACAGCTGAGATGTGCTTCTGCTTCAAGCTCAGGCACCATTGCTTTCAGTTGTTTGATATCTCTTACTGTGGAACTCCATCAACGGGAACTGCTGGAACTTAGCGCCAATGGAAGTTATAAAGTGAAATAATTCCATCTGTATATCCAAATTTAATATCTTTGATGTTGCTGTCTTTTCACATATGCTAAATTGATATCACAATGAATTGTAATCAGCACTTTTATGACTGCTATCAGCTTTTATCAGGCCATATAACACTGAGCATTGAAAAAGAGACTCAAGGGCCTTCTATATACCAGTAATACTAATTTTAAGAAATGGAAACAAAATTGCCATATAGCTTTTATATGCAAACACTTATTCCAATGTATAAGCAAGGCAATACAAGCTGAGAAAGGTAAAATGTTTCAAGAAAAGGAAACGCATACACACAGTAGCTTTCAGGCTCTGTTCTTATCAGAATCAAAGGTACAATAGAAACTTTACACAGCCTGGGTTTTGTTTTGGTTTTAATTCCTGGAATCTGACCGGCATGTAAGCAAGATTGCTCTAATTGTTAGTTATTTCCCTTCTCTGGAGTTCACTTCTTGTCATAATGACAGAGGACTTCCTCTGACATTATCAAATTCAGCCACACATTACTTACTATTTGGATTATGAAATAAATTACTTAACTGAATGATCAGGATAATTTTCAAGGTGGATTTATTAAGTTGTTTTCAATGATGCTACAATGTAAATGTTTTCTAATTCCTGGCCATGTCAAAGGTCCTTTCTTTTCTTCAATATTCAAAAATCATGATGAGAGATGTTAAAATACTGGAAATTACTAAAAGTAGAGACTGTTTTCTCCTAATTTGCTTGATTACTGCTATTAAGTTTTCCTACTGTACTCAAGGTTTTCAAAAACTCTGTTTGTGATGTTTTGGTGCTATCGTCTAGTTGCATCTCAGTAGATGTTTATCCAAACATCCTTTAATTAACAGCCTTTTTTTCTGAATGACTTCTTAAAAATTAATCCCCAGCTTACATTTTGACGGTCTATCCGAAAACTATTTTTCGTGAAGACAATGTTTGACTTACAAAACTTAAGACACAAGAAACGGGAGCGGGGGCGGGACTTGTCCTCCCAGAGCCGGGTCTGAGGGTGCCAGCCCCCGGGACAGACCGGACCGCGGTCCCTGGGAGCGGCAGGATCTCCACGCGTGGGGCGCGGACGATGTGCCCGGGGGATCACCTCCGCCCGCCCGAGAGAACTCTGCCTGTGCCGCCCATACCGGTAGCGAGCCTTTACAGTAAAGGCCGCGGCTGGCTCTCAGAGCCTCCCTCGCCCAGGGCAGGCGGGCGGGCTGACCTGCTCCGAAGCAGCCGCAGCCGCAG
>VZRN01005936.1:1304013-1365286 GCA_013397935.1 Dasyornis broadbenti | reverse complement strand
GGCTCCCAGCTCGGAGGGAGCGCCAGGCCCGGTTGCGCCGGCGGGGTTGAGGCCGGAGCACTGGCCAGGCCGGGCGGCGATGGGCTGCTGTGAGCTGCCTCTTCAGCTGGCCTCTTCGTCCACGGGTTGGGCAGGCCCGGCGGTTCACCAGGCTGGCTGCACAACAGCAGCCTCGGGGGGCTGGCGGGGGGGGCGCAGCCCAAGGGCAGACAGGCAGAGAGGGGAGAAGGTTCCAGCATTGGGGGATTGGGGGGACGAGGTGCGCAGGCATCAGCTGCCGGGAGATACGGCCGGACTTTGTGCATGCAAAGGACAAAGGTGTGTCTCGCCTGAAATAAGCAGCTGGGTTTTACTGACTGCTAGAAATTTATCCATATCGTTGCCTAAAGGGTAGAAGTCGAGCTGTGATGTGACACATGAAATTCCGGTATGTGCCTGCTTAGGCTTTTTGGTTTGTTCTACCTTTAGTATCGTTTTTAAGCTTGTTTGATAGCCCATTGTTTCCAATTTGGTCTTTCCCTTTCTTCTCAGTAAGGGCACTATAACTGTCTTTTGTTCCTTAGCGCTTGTCTTGCGCCGTAATCCCCTTTCTTTATATAATCAAACTTGAACGGATTTCTTCTATGGAGATGGGCATCCAAGCAGTATGTAGTAATCCACTTTGGTTTCTTACGACTTCTCGCTGGGTCACAGTCAGGTTTGGAACATGATTAGCGTTGTTATCTGGTCAGATCAGTCTGATGTATTGCCCTAAATCTCAATATTCAAGCAGAAGCAATGATCAGCAGCACAGCAGAGCTCTGAAAACGCAAACGCGTCAAAAAACATTGTTGTTCATATTTAAATGAACTTAAAGCAGTCATTGTGGCTTCTCTTTGTGGTGGAGGTATTTCCATGCTTCCCCCACTACTCCAGGCTGCTTCCAGGTCTACGTGCTTCCTAGACCGACTCTTCCTTTCTAGCCTCCACTTTCTCTTTTCATTTTGGACAAGGGGAAAAAAAGGAGGTGCAGTTTCACCCTTCATTGTAAGATCCTGTGATGTGACATTGTGATTTCATGTAAGTATTTATGTGAAATCTAACATTGTGGTCTTCACTAAACAGTCTTTACACTGCTGAGAAGATACATGGAAATATTTATAGGAAATAGTAATAATTTTATTTACAAATACTCTTGTTTGTAATTAGTAAAAAATAATTCCAGAACTATTTTTACTGTATTGAAATGAATCTGTACAAAGTTTTTGAGAACACTTGTCATAGTTTTAAAAGCCTTTTAAACAGTAGTAATAGTACATCCATGAATAAATGCCCTTCTTCCCTATTTGGCAGCTGAACTTTCTCGTTAATGCAGTTGGCTTTTCTGTAGAGCTGCAAATGGCAGAAGCATTTATCAAGGTGTGCATGCTATCAAAGGTGGTTTTAGTTTACCTGTGATGGAAATTAAAACAAACTTGGACAATACAATTTACTTCTATTGCATTCTTGTTTCTTACTGTCCACCAAAGAACTTGTTAAGAATGAAGTTGGACAGTCAGAATGCTTCCAGTCCTGTTATGTTCTTAATTGGTAAATTTGTTAGAGACTTAATTATAAGCCAGATTCTCCTGAAAATGTCTGAATTTGAACAACTGGCTGTCAAGGGATGAGATCATCACTGTTGTGAGGAACTACTGCTCTGAAAAGAGGCAGGCAAAGCCCTCACTTCTGGCTTTGCTTGCTTCCCTGATGTGAAACACGTAGCTTCTCACTGTCTGGGACTGAAGAATAAACTGCTTGTGGATTAGTAAGACTTGGCATGAATTTTGTATCTAGTTAAATGAATTGTCTAATGGATTTATTTAGCTAAATGAAGTTATATTGTACTTCATGGTCAATGAAATCACAGCTTGGATAAGAACAGCAGAGGTCATCTTACTGTTTCTTTAAGGCATAACAGGATTAGTTATATCAGCTATATCTAAACAGTTTATCAAACATTGGTTTGTCCTATTCTAAAAAGCAAAACACCCCCCACCCCCAAAGATACATATTTCACAACTTCCCAAGAAAATTTGATTTAGCTTTTAATTCTTGTCATTGGATGGTTTCTTTAATGTGTAATTACATTTAAATCTTCTTACTGAAGGTTAAGCTCCCTGTTTTTGTCCTGTTTCCTCTGGACAGTTCTTTTTTTTTTTTTTTCCCAATATATTCAAGGTAGCTGCAATGGGAATCTGTTTTATCTTCAGGTTTTACCCTGGGAGAATTGACAAGCAATTACAAAAGATACAAGATTGAAGTAATCTTTTAATTTTCATTATTACCTCTGGACTTCCTTTCGTTTTGGTTCACGTTTTAAAGCACACTGTGCAAAATTGGTCAAAATGCTTCACATGGGAATTCTCAGTACCAAGCTGAGCAGAGGATTTTTTCATAATGTTATAAATAATCTTTCTCATCTCCGTCTGATTAACATCCTCGTGCCCTTTTTTTTTTTACCTGATAGTATGGATGTGTTGGTGAACTTAATGACTTCCTAATTTGTCCTTAGATTTTTGTTGATGACTGGCTAATGGTTGTATCTTTTAAAACATCTTCTTTAAACTAATAGAAGTGACTGTTTCAAATGCATCTTGGAAAATTATTTCTATGAATTCAGTATTTTTAACCTGTTTAACTTGCAGTTCACAGAAGAAAAGCTTGGTCAGGCAGAGAAGACTGAACTGGATGCTCATCTGGAGAACCTTCTCAGCAAAGCAGAATGCACTAAATTATGGACAGAAAAAATAATGAAGCAAACAGAAGTATTATTGCAGCCAAATCCAAGTAAGGGGCCTTTCAGGTTTTTGTTTTCAACTTTTGAATTAATAGATATGCCAGTGTAAATATTTACTGCAATAGCTATTGTGTAAGTTATGACTAAATATAGCAGTTTTAAAATTTGAAAGCTGCAGTTATGGAAAGCACATTTTGAAGAGCTGGTAAGAACTGGAGAAACTGTACCGATTGCTGGTACTTAACCTTTCAAATGGGGAAAACTTTAGACAGAGCTTTTTAAACTGTAGTATTGGTTCCATACTCTGGTCAGTCTCAGATTGATGAGTTTTTTGACTTGTTTACTGTTTAATCGAATTTCCCACACTTAAGTCCACACATCGTGGGTAGCTGTAAGAACTCTAAAGTTCTTCATGGGGTAGATACAGTGTCTCAAGAAACTTCATTGCTATTTCATTACTTAACCTCTCTGCACAATACAATTCAGCTTGAAGCTGTCAAGACGAACTAAAATACCTGTCTTTAACAATTCCATTGCTAAAGAATTAGCACTCTATCTAGGCAATACAAAAAAGCATTAAATATGATTTCATCACTGTTGAGGCTTTTACTGTAACTAACAGAAAGAAACATGGGTAGAAGAAAGTGAAGTTTTATGGTGTGGTTATTTTATTTGTTTCTGAAATTGCTGCTGTGAGTAGTAATGTTGAGGAGATCGGTTTCAGACTCATCCTACAGTTGTACCAGAGTTGGCAGCTATAGAAATTTGCTTAGTGTAGAGATCCAGATTTCAAGTCAAGACTTGGTCTATAATCACTGGGTGAACTACTTTACTGAAAAAATCTAAACCTCCTTTAGGTTTGCTCAAACGTTAAAATTATAATACTACTACTGCCTCTGCATTAAAAACATAAATATGCTCCTTGTAGTGACATACTGAGCTAGGATTTATTAGTAAAGGTAAATCATAACGCTGCTAGCACTTCTCTAATGCCAAGTAGATAAATTCTTTATAACAATGATGTTTGAAGTATTACTTTGGAAGTCTGTTGCATCTCTTAGTTCCATAAAAACTGCATTTCAAAAAGAAACCAACTAATCGTGTGGGAAGGATGCAGTAGAACTTGCAGAATATTCTGGCTCAAATTTCTAGTTTTGTCTAGGCCAGAGGAAATAGTTGTCTTTTTCATTTAATTCAGTATTTGTAATGCCTATTGGACTTTTCCAGAAACTTGTAAGCTTAGAATACTGAAGCACTAACTGGAGGCCAGTGGAAGTGTTTCAAGAAGTTTCAGTAGAAGGATAATATATGGTAGTATCTCAGTTCTGCTCACCAGTCCATTTTCTGATGGCTAAAAATACTCAGCATTGAGCAGTGGTCTTTGTGTATGTAGCTTCAGCTGTTTGGTGGCCTACTTGGGAGAAGAACCACATGCTGCGGAGAGCTGCTTTTGGTGGTTGTTAGTGGAGTGACTCTGTCTGGGGAAGGAAAAATCACTTTCAGTCCCCTTTTTAATTGTACCTATAGATCTGACTCATGTAGTAGTCCAATAATTTTAGATTATTTTTCAGTTCTTTCATGGTTTAGTGAAAAATAAATATTATGGCTTGAGTAAAGAAAACAAACAACTTTTGTTTATTTTTGGTTCACCTTATTGCTAGGGCATGCACTGGTACCCATAATTATCTGTCTTAGATTAATTTTTGTGACCTTCATGAGAGCGCACTTATTTAATCCGCTGCTGTTGAAAGTTGTTTAATTAACAAGTAGTGTTAAAGTGGCAGGCTTATTCACTGGAAAGCTTCTTTGTGGCTGTCTGTACTATTGCAGGCTGAAATTAGTTCATACTAACTGTATAAATAAAGCCAGCTGGATGGGAAATGAAAGCAATTGGTCAGAGAAATTGGGTATTGGATCTGAGGAGTTTGCTTTTTCAATTAATAGAGTCCCTGTTTAGGTATGTGAGGCCTTTCCCCCTGAGAAGCTCACTGTGGCTTAGCATTATGATAGATAAGTATTAATGCTCACCTAGTCTCAACAAGTTTTTCTGATAATTTTATTGCTCAAACTAAGAATATATGGGAATATAAAATGAAATATTTTCCAGTATCTTTTAATGATTTCTTTTAGAGTGTTTCAAGGGAGTGTGGGGTGTGGGAAAGAGGATATAATTTCTGGGGCCACCAGACTTTCAGAATATCTTAATAGGGAACTTCCAGTAGTTGTTGAACTTAATTCCTATACTGCTAATTCTAGTGAACAATTTTGATGATTTTTTTTTTCTGGAGGGGGAACAGAAGACTCTTCGGTTTTTTAAGGAGAAGCGTTCTGTTGTTGCTCTTATTGTGAAGACTTCTGATCAAAATTCTGAAAAGCTGTGTAACTGTGCTAATGGAGAAGTATAATTTTTCACTTTCCCAGATGGCTCTAGGAAACACTTGAACATGGCATGGCAAACATGGAATACGGTCACTTTCCAAGAACAGGATCTTCAGCCTAACATTATTCACTTAATGTTGAGTTTAATGCCTGGATTTTGCATTTTTTTTGTGTGTGTTCCTTTTTTTTTGTTTGTTTGTTTCTCTAACTTGTGCTTTGAATGACAGTAATTATTTCAAAACCCCATTTTTTTAGATGCCAGAATAGAAGAATTTGTCTATGAGAAGCTGGACCGCAAAGCACCAAGTCGCATGAATAATCCAGAGTTACTAGGCCAGTATATGATTGATGCTGGGAACGAATTTGGCCCAGGAACAGCCTATGGTAAGAAGTAAAAAAAGCACAGATACAGGCTCTTCCAACAATATAAAATTACAATTCTTGCCTTCCTCTAGATAAAACAGTTTAATGACATTTGTATTAGTTTGAGTTGAATTGCTGTATAACTCTGAGCATTAGGAGATCAATGATGAGGTTTCTATCCAAATCTAGAAACAGAAAATATGGTTGGAATGGTATCCATCTTTGTGGATGTATAATTTTCTTACCAGAACAACTAATTTTGGAATTTTGTTTCCTTGGTAAAGGAACACATTTGCACATCTGACAGTATTTATTGATTTTATTAGTTGTTTGGAGTGAAAATGTTACCTGAAATTAAATTCTATAGTAAGAAACCTCTCTAATGTACAATATTCCTGCTTTTCTTAATATATAATATTTTTGTAAGGATGAGAGTGTGGAACACAGTCTGAGTTTTCTACCTTCTCTAATAAAGTTATGACAGGATGTTTGGGTGTTTTATCTCTAATATTTTTACCCTACTGTTAATTAAAAGGTCTAAATTCTAGTGTTCTCTACCACTCTTAAAGTTGTTGATAACAACTTTGGTCATTAATTTAACTTAAACTACTGAAAAATGTATGTCTGTATATATTATAGTATACAAAGTCTGATAGTTCGCTCTGTTCAGTCCTTTCTTCAAAATTACAGTGGGAGAGAAAACTTTTGTTCTGTGAAGAATGAGTTCCTTGTATCTGTAAATAATGATGTTCCTTTCCAGAAAAGGGAAGTCCAATTAAATAAAAGGAAATGTTGATAGAATTCTTAAGGATACAAAATCAATAATAGCAGGCTTTGCTCCTCTTACTTCCACATGATTTTATGTGTCTGTGGCCTTCCTTCTGATCATCAGCCTTAAGTCTTGCTTAACATCAAATAGAGTTGTACTTACAAGCACACTGTCCCTTAAGTTGCAGAATATTTTTAATTCAGGCAAATAACATAAACTATTAATATGAAGATAGATATTGTGTTAGGGTTTCATGTGGTGTCATAAAATCTGAGTTCTCTGAACAGTTAGTGTCCTTTCTAACTAAGCAGTGTCAGCCTGTTGACATTCCATTTGATACATTAACTTCAGTTTCAATACCTAAGTTGCAACCAAATTTCAAAGTATTGTTTGGTTAATGTGCAAATGCATATTTAGAAGTTTGAGTAGATGGGAAAGAGGAAAAGCACATTATTTTCCAGTATGTAAATAAACTTTTTCCTTGCTACCAGCTACTCCTGTGGTAATGTAAAAATGTTGTTTGAGGGGAGGAAGTTGTTGGATTAAAATAAGTAGGTATGATAGCCAGTTCTGAAATACATGTTCAGTATGGAGTTGTTGTAATTAGTACCATTTCTACAATGTGGTCTCACTGAAATCTTGCCTTGACCTGTGACTCTTCATGATAAAAATGGTTTGACTTGGTGTTTGTGTGTTTGCTTATTTTGGTGTGGAGTTTTTGTTTGTTTATGGTGGCGTTTTTTGGTGTGTAGTTTTGAGGGGTTTGGAGTGTTTTTTGGGGGGAAAAGGGAGTTGATTTTTGTTTTTGTAGGGGTTTTTTGTTTGTTTGGGTTTTTTGGTTTGTTTTGGGGTTTTTTTTTGTACAGTTTTTTCTTTCGAAGGCCCTTCTCATGGCATTGGATTATCTTTCAAACTGCTGGCCTAAACTTTCCTGACTAGCACCCTGTTTTGTTAACCTCCTTCCTGAACCATATGATTAACGTATTTTTTCCCTTTGCAGGAAATGCACTCATTAAATGTGGAGAAACACAAAAGCGAATTGGGACAGCAGACAGAGAACTGATTCAAACTTCTGCCATAAACTTTCTCACTCCCCTAAGAAACTTTATTGAAGGAGACTACAAAACTATTACTGTAAGTTGAATTGTACATTCTTCAGTATTTTAACACCATTTGTAACGATCAGTCTTCAAAATGTAATAGTAGATAATGGTGCATTATTACTTTTGTAAAAACAAAATAATGATGAAAATATGTTTGTTAACTGTTGTTCTATTAGAAGTATGCATATTGAATATAAACTGTGTGAGAATAATTAGAATCTAACTTTGCCTCTCTCTTCAACTGAAGAACATTTTTTTTAATACGATACTTCATTAAAAACATTTCCAAGTAAACAGTCTTTTGCTTGTGAGTATGTGTACCCATTCTCACAAAGTAACCTAACTCACTTTCAGAAAGAACGTAAGTTATTACAAAATAAAAGACTGGATTTGGATGCTGCAAAAACCAGACTGAAGAAGGCAAAAGTTGCAGAAGCTCGAGCTGCAGTAAGTAGAGGGGTTTTTTTTTTGGTTTTTGTCCATAACTTTCAGACTTACTCATACATATTTATCAACTTGACTGCTTGGTTATGTTTCCAGTCCTAGTTTCTTAACCTGGTTGTTTTTCTTGATACTTTTGTAAGAAATGCCTTAGTGGAGCACAAGGAAATGGAAGTGAGTTACTGTTCAAGATGTTAGTCTTCTACTTGTAAATATTCCATCAAATTGAACTTACTTATTCTCTTCTTGCTCTATACTAGATGAGCCTATACTGGCAAAAATTACTTGCTACAACCTGCCAATGTGGGTATAAATACAAATACTTGAATCTCTGTAAATGCTGAAGTGTACGTATAACAGCTTTCAACTGATGAACCTATCTAAACTTCTCTATGTCAACAATATTTGTGGTTTCTCTTTATATATTGCTTACTATTTCACACCACCAAACAGAGGTGAGACTCTTTCATTCACACCAATTAACCATTCTGGTTCCCTCAAAAAATGCTTGTTCAAAGAGATTAAATTGAAAAAAAAAAAAGTTACTGCTTTTGAAACTGTTAAAATGCTCTGAATGAAGGAATAGACTGTTGACTGTATATAGTTTTATCAGGATATACTTAGAGTATTTTCATAGCTATCTTTTGACTCCATTCCTAAAAGTGCAGCAGTTAATGATGGTCAGTGAAGTGATTTTTCCTATAAGGGTCAATGCAGTAAGGGTCATGAAAATAAAGAAATACAGAAAATTTAAATACACAGGGACAGTGTACATGATGGAGTGTAAGAAGAAGGACTGTCTTATTTTGCTCACGTTTCTAAATGGATGTCTGTCCTGAAAGATCTCAGAGGCATCCTCTTGAGCTTTGGAGATGAAGCACATTGCATGTTTGGGATTGTGATCCATCTGAAAACCAACATAATCTCTACCGACTGTTCTGCTCTTGTGTCTCAATCCATGTCATGCACACTGTCCCTGTGTATTTAAACCATCTGTATCTTTAAGTTTATGCATGCATTTTCCCTTATGTAAATTCTATGCAAAAAGAGTTACTTCTCTATTTGTCAAGCTATCTTAATTTATAAGTCTAACAGGGAAGAACAGAGAAGAATTTTGATCAGCGAGTAGTGCAATTTAGAAGCAAATGATAGAAGAGCATTGGTTAGTAAACTATTCCTTTGTTCGACTTTGTTTAGAGTTTAGATTTTAAAAGAAGTGTTTTTATTATTAGCTTCCTTTGTAGCAGGTATGTACCTTACTTTCTAAAGCAATGAAAAGACCATAAGGAATTGAGCCTAGTGTTAAAATTATATATATGTGTGTATATATTATACTTAAGTTCTAGTTCCATCACCAGTGCCATCATCCAGAGCTTGGTGCCAATTGCTTCTACTACTACTTGATCCTAAGTATTCATACAGCAAATATGCAGTTTTATGCACAAATAATTTAGTGCTGGAAGAGCATGCAACTCTAAACCTCTTCACTATTTTGCCTATACTTTAATTACATTTTGACAGTAATGTGTATGTTTAAGAAGTATCAGATTGTAGAATTCCAGCAGAAATAACCAAATTGCAACTCTACTTTATCCTCTGCAATATAGAAGTGAGAACTAACCTGGATGTAGGTGTGGTGCAAATGGGTCATATTCTGCTGGCTGCCTTATTTGTAAAGGAAGAAACCTAACAAACAGGGCTGGACTGTTAGGTTAGTGAAGTGTATTTAGTTAGGATGCAAATTTTTATGCTTTACTATTTTCTTTGATAAGATAAAGTGATAAATTATATCTACATGTGATTACATACTTTTGTAACTGGGAAAATTAATATTTAAAAATTACTTATACCATGCTTACTGCACAACTGAAACAGCTTAGATCAGTGTTTAAAATCAAAATCTAAACTATTTTTTGAATCTATATTCACTTCACTGTCTTGGTTAGCTTAAACTTGTGGTGCTTTGTGCTGACAATCTATTTACCTGCTATATTCACAGTGTTGTATCTTGCTTTTGTTTTTTATCTATACATTTAAGCAACTAAACACCTCTCAGCCTGAAGAGAATAACATTATGGTAAATGTCTCTTACATGCTCAACTTGCTGCATGTAAAATGGCTAAAGGTTTGTTGGCCTCCTGTGTTCATTCATTTTCCTGTCAAATGTTTCCTCTTGCTATCCAGATCATTTTGGTCTTGTTTCAGATGTTTTCCATTCTAAAATGGATTGGTATCATGCACTAAGTACACTTATGTCAGTACTGCATTGGATGTTTTTATCAGATTATTTCTGATAATTTGAAGTATACAGTATTATATTCTAATTCTGTGATTTTATGAATGTAAACTTAGGATACAAAGGAGTTGATTTTTCATTTCTGAAATAATTTTCGGCTGTTGGAGGAAAGGAATTATTTAGTTTCCTATCTTTAATATGAGTACAAGTGAATTATGTGAAACAACCAGGAATGTGTAGAAATTATTCCTTTCAAGCAATGTGTTACAAATAATTGCAACTGAATAACATCAGAGAAGTTAATGGCTTAACTTAGAGTACAACATATCCTAAACTTGTTGCAAGGACTCCTTAGTATAGCTGGTTTTAGCACCATAGTGGTGAAAGTGGAAGAGAAAGGAATTAATTATGTACAGCATAGACTGTGCTGTCCAGTGTGTTCTGGTTGGAGTTTGGATCTGCACAGCATATTGGGTCTCATCTCAATTTAGTGTTCCACATTTCTCAGCGGGGATCAGATAAAAAAAAGAGCAAATAAACTTGTTTGTTACAGTTTGCTCCTGCAACCTTTATACATATTTCTTCATACTCCTGATTGTGTCATCGTCTTACAGTGGCAGAAGATGAAAATTAAAGGAGAACCACATTGCAAGAGAGAATTGGAAGAGCAGGCTGAAGTGTAATTAACTTTTAGACTAAATCCCTTGCAGTTCTATGATTGTGCTGTGCTGCTTGCTACTACTTTATTACTCAATTTGAGATATCTCTGTAGCATTTTTAATTAAATTTAGGTTTCAGTAAAAGTACTTGTGAAATAGAAAACTGGCAATGAAATTAGCAAGAGAAAGCATTCATCTGTTTCAGTGTGAAAATGAGAATAGCTTTCCATAGTTTTCCATTATTATAACATATTAAGATAAGTTGCTCCTAAGGTAATTTAGTTTGTCTGATTCATGTCATTTTTTAAGTAGTTATGTCTTACAATGTAATAGCTTGTTTTAAGTAGATTCTTGTAATATATGAGTTCTACAAGTCACACTCTCTTCAGTATCTAACTCGTTTCATAGATGTAGTGCTATCCATATTCATTGTAGATTCATTGTATATGAAGGGCTTTGGGCAACTGACTTGTAGCACTCCTCAAATCCCTGTGAAGTTCTGGGGACAGGAAAGTAGTTAAAAGCCAAAGTGTGATTACATACTGTAATAGAGTACCACCAATGTCTAAGTTTGTATGTTTTTATTTTTTCCTCCCCCACGCTTAATGCGGACTAGATATGGGCTGAGGAAGTGACGAAAGTAAGTAAATGATTTAAAAATTTTAGAATTCTGAAACCATAACTTGTGCTGGTCTACTGTAATAAAGGATATTACATGTTGTTAATTTCAGTCTGATACTGGCAGCCTGGTGCATTACATCAGAATACACTGGGCCCCTCCAGGGCCTTTCAGGTTTCGGTGGCAAAACAATGCCTGGGGCTTGTTTTATAAAAGTAAGCTGTTTCTAGCTGTCACTTGGTATTGGTACCATATGATTCTCATGTGACGAGATATAACAGAAAGACTACTAGAGGACTTCTCTCAAAATTTACTGGTATGGTACTCTTCAAAAATGAGCTTATTTGAAAATTTTCAGAAATACTTGGGTGTAGTAATCTAAGCTGTCCTGAAAACACTGACCTTCAAGTTTTACCCAGGACATGGAACATGCCACCTTTCTCCCCAGCGTCACTGGATCTTCAGTAGCTCAAGCTAGGAGGTAGGCATATCTGAAAACTGCACCTGCCCTAAAGGCTAGTTCATAAACTTAGCATTAGCCTTGGGATGGGGGTTGCAGCCATCTCTGTCATACCATCCCTTGCACAGGGACAAACTCAGAGGAGCTAAGGCAATGTTAGGCAATAGCTGCTCTGGTGCCATGAGAAGGGCTATTCTTAGGCTCTCTGGCTCTGACAAACCAGTATTGGCAACAGGCTGTGAGGGGATGTGCTAACAGTGAAGGAGAGATTTCTTAGTAAATTTCTGTAGAGGAGGGGTAACTAAAATTAAGTCAATAGAAGGGGAGACCGGCGGCTTTGGACTATGGTTTTTAAAGGGGAACTAGCTAGGCAGCAAACCTGTCTGCTGGCATCCTTGGTACTATTTTGGGGAAAAAATGGCAGGGAAAGAGTACTGCTGTAGTGAAAACTAATCTTGAAGCGATTTGCTTTTCAGAGACAAGGACAAGCAATTTTAAGAATAGTGAAATTTAACAGATTGTGTCTTGGAAAGAAGAAGAAATAATACCAAGTGCTTAACTATAGCTTAAAGAAGACTAAAAACTTTAGCTCTTGTAATAAATTATGTAATTCAAGGTTCACTTTTTTATTTAGTATATAAATAGCAGAGACTATTGAGAAGAAATGACAACTGCCAATGGAGCAGTAATCCATCCACATTTTTAAAGGAAATCTGTCCCTCTGTGTTTGAGAGTTGGAGGAGGAGATTCATAATTGTTTTCAGTTTAAATACAGGAAGCTTCCCAGCAACGATTTCAGACCATCCAGTCATCTCTGGATCGGTTACAGGGGTTTTTATTTTTTTCTGAGTTAGAATAAAAGATGTGCATGGTGGCAATGACCAACTTTCTTCAGTTTCACGTCCTCTAACTCCACATTTCAGAAGCAATATTAAATACTAGGCACAGCTATATATCTACTCTCAGTGTTTTACTAAAAGCATGTCTAGTAAAACAACCTTAGGAAGGTGATTTTAATTTCATATGCTTTTATGTGTGTTGTCCCTTCACTGCAGGATTGCACTGTGTTTCTGAGGGGTCCTGTATTCCTGTGTGAAATCTGGAGAGATTATTTACATATGAATACTCAGATTCAAAACGTGGGCTCATACTCTGAAGTTGCAGAGCAAGTACCATTTTGAGGGATCTTCATGAGACACACCTAGTGAGGCCTTTTAATGGTCCGAAAAACACAATACAAGTGCAGCTGGAAAGTTTAGTCTTGGGTTTTTGAGCTCTTCACTCTATTCAGAAACAAAAGTGGTCAGGCCATAAACTTCCCAGACTGGAAGTCCGCTGTCTATTCTACACCTTTACCCCAAGGTGTAGAACAGATATGCTGTCCTGCTACTGTTCACCCAGAGGTACTGAAAATAAAGCTGAGCAAAACTGTTTAAACATATCATCACATTATTCAGTTTATGTAAATCTCTACAAAACCAGTACATCAGGCTTTTGTAAATCCATTTTAAGTCACTCTGTACTGGCTGAGTTAGTATGTGTTACCATGTTACTGGCTTTGCCTTTTCTTACAGAAGGTAGTTGATTTGCTAGAATGTTGCTGAAACAAATAATTATTTTGATGGATACGTCCGTTCCTTGTAAGTTCCTTTTCTCACGTGTTTACTTACCTGACAGGGAGACAGAAACACATTAGCAACTGCTGACTTCAGAGAAGCAAGAGAGAGAGCTATTTCTCTCCAGATAAATGATTTACTTACTGTTTTGATGGGTGTTTTAAAGAAAATTAAGATGTTACTTTTCTTCCCCTCTTGGCTATCAGATTAGCTTTTTCATCTTTGTTCTTACATTTCTCTCAAAGACTGACAGATGGATTTCACTGATACTAATTCAGATTTAATCAGAAAATTCCAAGCAAAGATTCTTTCCTCAATGAACTTTGAAAACCTAATTAGTTTGGAACTTGACACAAACACTGCTATCTCAGTTTTAAGTAAGAAGCACACAGTTCTCTCTAGCTGCTTCCTCACTGTTTAATTACTATGTAAGCCTTTCTAGCTCCAGTGACTTCAGATGGAAAAACATTTTTTAGGTAACTGCATCATTCTTCTGTGCTCTTTTCTGAGGTTCGATATGACTTTTCATACTGATTAGCATTAGCTGAATGCCAGAATAGAACGTTTGCAAGCACATAAAATACTTTTGAAACCAATGTTTTACTGGTACCACCTCATTAACTTTCCTGAAAATATTTTTCTTCCTTTGTTGAGAATAGTAACTGCTGCATCTTGGACTTAATGTAGAATTTGCCCTTGGGTTTGTTTTTAGAAACAAGGCGCTAAATGAATATAAGCATTGAGGCAAGGTAATCGAGATTCTAGGCTGAGGACATTCTGGCTTGGAACAATGAATCTTAGATATTAGAGCACATATTTTGTACATGTGTGTTTAGTGTCCTTTTTTCTTGCCTCCTCCCTCCCAAAAAAAAGTACTAATATAATTTTGTATGTGCTAGATTGAAGTAATTTAAAACTACTGTAACACTGGTAGCTTACTTAAAAATTGTTGAGAACTATATGTAACATGGAACAAATTTGAATTATTAAAATATGAAACTTGTATTACATAATTTTAATAGACATTTTACTCTCATTATAGCACCAAGTATTAGAATATTTGGTATAGTTCAGATTTATTTATTTTCAAAGAATCCTAGATTACAAACTCCAGAAATAGTTGTAGTAGTTTGGTGGCCAGTATAAGACATTAAATTATGAGACATCCTGATAAAACCTAACATCAAAGATTTATGTACCGCTGATTGCTGTGCAGTTACCTGGCAAAAATAACGTAAGATTTACCCTGAATTATTTCATCAAAGACCTGTTAAGTTGATGTATAGGAAAAAATTACATTATTCTAGGCTGCCACTGATATGCTGACAGAACTCCTGGTGCATTCGTGGTTATGCCAGTGAACACTTGCTTTGTTATTGGGAGAGGTGGGGTAATAATGCTGGCAAAGAAATGCCTTTCTTTTGCATATGTAGTAGGTGTCTGATAATAAAGCTGCTTGCTGTGTACACAGGGCCTCAACATTTCTGAACCCAGAATGCAATTACTGTTTTTGCCTAGTAAAGATCTGCAAAGAAAAAGCACATTTCGAACACCTAAGCTTGTGATTAATGCATTTGTATGAGCAGTTCTGCATCAAACGGGAGTGTTGCAGTGGGCAGGTGTAGCAGAGAGCACTGTACCAGTACCTGACATGCATTCTTATTTTCAGTCTGAACAGGAAGTGCGAATTACTCAGAGTGAATTTGACCGTCAAGCAGAGATTACCAGACTGCTGCTGGAAGGAATCAGCAGCACACATGTGAGTACCCAAAAGGTGTTGAGGGGGAAGTCAATTTCAGGGCACTTTCTAAAAATAGCTACAGTAAACTACTTGGGAATTCTGGTCTATGAGGTTTCACTTCAGTGCATTAAAGCATCAAACCACAAGGATTTTTTTTTAATTCTAGTTTAACATCCACTGAATTTAACTTTACTTTCCCATTAACCATGAGAATGCAGAAGCTTTCATTTTCATTCTTTATATCCAGCTTCCCATTCATCAGATCAATTGAGTGTTGAAACCACAAAAATGTTTGCTCAAATATGGTAATTTTTGTGACATTTTCTCCTGTTTACCTGGTAAATCCAGGCACTATGCCTGTCTGGTGTTTATCCCTAAGTGCCAGTATTGGCATTAGGACCTGACTAGGTGCCTGCTCTTTCTTATGCAGCATGGTAGCCTTAATAGACTGAACACTTGAATTCTTTGCTGTGTTACAGGCACATCATCTCCGCTGTCTGAATGATTTTGTCGAAGCTCAGATGACCTATTATGCACAATGTTACCAATATATGTTGGATCTCCAGAAGCAACTTGGAAGGTAGTAATACTGTATAAACTTAAGGAAAAAGCTCCGTTTTTAATACGTGTTTATGAGTAATAGGAAAACTTACACTTATATAACAGTGGTGAGCACACAGGCATGCTGGACTGCAAGGAAATACATCTGTTCTCAGGTACTTAATATGTAATTACCCAGTGCAACTACTTCCCCAAGCCTACACAAAGCACCAATGCCTTTTAAGGGTTTATCTACTGAGGTTTTATGTATTGTGTAATTGAGGAAGGTGAGCCCTTGGTAATTTCATTCAATGTGGCAAAAAGGAATTTCTAGAGATTTATTTGTAATTATTCAGTTGTCTTATGCTTCATGCTACTAAACCACTGTGCAATGTGGGAAAAGTTTTTATAATTCCTATAAATTCCTGTTGCCTCTTGATTCATTACAGGTCATTATCTGATTTTCAATGAAACCCTGTTCTCCTGAGTTGCTAGCATAGATAGTATAGGTATTGCATAGGGAGAAATCTACTTCCCAGTACCTATTATCCAGAGCTCACACCATGGAATGAACAAGTTTGTCTTGTTTTACTGCTTCATGGATTTAGCATCTTAAAAATAAGAGAAGAAACTGACATTCGTTTGTGCTCTTAATCCTTTTTATGTGGTTGGGGGGAATGTAGAGAGATCTACATCCTTACACTTCATAAAGTTTCCCTGTTGTAATTCTTTACAAACCAGCATTTCTTAGAGTTATACAGATCATGTTATTTATGTGAGTGTGTGCATGGAAGGATTGTCTGTACTTACAAGTTTACTGTAGTGTTTGTTCTAGGTAACCGTCTCTGAGGTATCTCTGTTTATGTTTTCCATGACAAGGAAGTAAAAACAAAAGTGTTCTCAAGTCTTATCCTTTTCCTGACTTGCAACTTCCTGTGGCATTTGATTTCCTCTGTTTGAATGTGTAGTTTAAAGACTTTTTTTTTTTTAGTCTTGAAAAAGATTTTAAACTACTAAACTGTAGTTTAAAGTATTTAAAACTTGGATCTAAAAAAAAGCTGCATCTTTAAAGTTGCATCCCAATCTCATACATTCCAAATATTCAACTACAAAATGTGGTAGCACAAGTTGTAGAATATAAAGCTTGAAAACAAATATTTATGATATTTTAGAAAAAGCAACTCTGAAATTAGAAAGTAAGTGAAATATATTTACACAGCTATTTTGAGAGGATATTTTAAAAATGCGTACCCTTATCCTAGTGCATTTACCAAACAGAAAGCCTTAAGCATAGTACCCTTATTCCAAGGAATAACATGTTCCTCTTTTAATTCTGCTTTAGAATGTATAGCTTGTCCCAGAACAGCTGTCTTTGTTTAAAATCTGTGTAAACCAGTACCAAGTATAAAAACGTGTATTTGAAGAAACTAGTGCCTTTAGAAAAACAGAAGGATGTATCTTTATGTGGCTGTGATCTGATTAGTATTTTTAATAAAATTATTATGACTGTTAGAAGAGCAAAAGCATGGAAGCTTTGCAAAATTCTAAATGCCTTGAACAATGAAATGAAGTTTCTCTGCCTATGTGGATTAAAATAGTTATGGTATTAAATCTTGGGTGTGTCTTTCCTTCCTTGTGCAAGGAAGTCCCACTGAACTGTAACAGAGCACTGGGACAGGGTCTCAAGTGCTCCTTGCTTTGGAAGAGTATCTCCATTTATAGGGATGTGGTGTGTAGCACTTGCATTAAATAAGCAGATCAGTAGGGTTTGTGTTCTGTGCTCCCTGTTATGCAGGCAGATACAGACCAAATAAACAACTTAGGCAGCTCAGCTAGAGTTTAGTTGTGTCTGCCAGTGCTGTGTTAGTTAACACATAGTGCTGAGTTACGCGTTCTTTTCACACATCTAAGATTGGTATTGTGCAATATTCTCATATGAAAGCCAAGAACTGTGAAGGATTTAGTTTCGTTTTGAGGTTGTTGATGGACCTGAGATGTTCAGCCTCTAAGTGAGTTTGTTACTTGAAACAGAAAACTGGTTCTCAGAGGAGATGCATATTGTGTTTTACCTGGGTCAGAATCTAGGGTGTAAACCCTGTCCTCGTTCACATCAAGACTATTCAAGTTCCAAAGCTGAGCACTGATCTTCCTGATATGCTCTCAAGAGGCAGCTGTAAGGAAGGTGGGGGGAAAACTTGTACTCAGTTCTCTTTATATAAATAAACATGTTTTTATGGATGTTTCTCTTCAAGACAGCACCAGCTGCTTATCTCTGTACTGCCTTACTCTCTTGTGGGGCTGCATTGATTCTTTAAATCAAATCTCCCTTTTTTCTTATTTTCAGTTCCTCAGAATGAACTAAACAAATCTATTTCAAATATTCTGGTACTCTGGCTGCTTTTTATCTTCCTGATAACTGCTTTTTCTCTGAAGTTTCTCAGCTTCCCTGACAGATAAATGTAAGCTTTGGCATAATTATTTTTTCAGATTATCCATTACTAGTATCCTACTCTACAAGCTGTAAAATTCCTGTTACTCAAGCAAAAAAAGAAGCCCAAACCAAACAACCTCTGTATAGCTGAAGGCTTCCAGTAAAATGCCTACATATGGCATTGCAAAAGAGTGAGACTTAATGTCGCACTGATTGACACAACGGTTATAAAGTTTTGGCTTTCTGTTCCTCTGACTGTACGAACCAGTGACCCTTTGAACTGAGCAGAATGACTTACAAGTAATTGCTGTTAACTCAGAACAGGTTTAGCAGTATATTAAACAGTCGTTTAGCAATATTGAGAAACAGCTGATTGTCATTTAAAATTAAATCCCTCTGGTTGAATGCCAACTAATCAAGTAATAAATACATCATGAGGCACAGCTGAGTTATACCTACAGAAATGTGGGGTCTAATTTGGTGGGGCTGGAGCTTCTTCTTGGTGAGTTGAACCAGCTCTTCGTGATCAAGTGGGGTCAAGGTAAGCCAGAGGGGGAAGTGAGACTTCCTCCTTTGCACAGTAGGAAGCTGATAACTAAATTCAGAACGGTCTCCTGAAAGTCTTCCCAGTGTTTACATGCAATTCAGTCTGACTGTCAAGGGGCTAGTGCTGTCCTTCGTATTACAGTGCTGCTCTTTCACTTCAGTCAGATATGACTGTGTAACTGCAGGGTGAACATGTTTAAAAAGCTGTTCTCATGGAAGGTTAACAATCTTCCTGATTTTTGGTTAGATCAGATTGTGGAATCAAAAGCAGCAGATCACTGGGTCTGACTCAAATGACAGAGAATGAACATTTGTACAAAAAAGGGGTACAGGAGTGGGTCCACCCTGTTTATTGGCACTGTGCATTTACCAGGTTAAGTATAGTGTGAACCTGTAACCTGTGTGCAGGACTGCTACAGCCGTTACAGATTTGAGCTGCTTTAATTCCATTATTTATTGCCGCATGAGCCAAAAATTAGTTGCTGCATTGATGGGTTTAGTTTTCACCTGCAGCAGCTCCCTAAAACAGCTTCTCTTACGATCATATGAGCACCAGTAATGTTGCAGACATGGTTATGGGTATATACTGATCTGGATTTATGTGGATAAAGTTGCCACTGAACTACACCTTCAGAAAGAATCTAACTGGGGAGCAGAGGTGGGAATGGATGAGATGAGGCTGTTTTCTAGTGGGTTCATATGCATGGTATGGATAGATCTTCCTTATGTCAAAAGAGTAGGCAAACAAAAGGAGAGGGGAGGTAATACGTCCGTATCCCAGATGTTAATGCAAAAGCATCTATGTAGCAGGACTGATGAGGGAATTGACTAGTCAAAAGAGTGGAAAGAAATGCAGCCACAGTTCCATGTCATCATGACTCAGTCTCACTCCTAGTTGCTGACCCTTTTTTACTGCATCAGCCCTGCCACTTTTTAAAACTTTCATTGACCTATTCTTAAGGTAGAATTCAGATGAGTGTTACAACAAAGTAAAGCAGCAAAAGGACAAGAAATTGCTACATCAACTGCTAAATAAATTAGTTTAGTCTGCCATGGAACTGTATCCCAGGATGTAGGGCAGAGTGACATGAGACAGTCTCAGAGCTCATCTTCGCTGTTGCATTCTTCCTACTTCACTGCCCCAAAATCTCTTGCTGCTTTGGTCTTCTTTCTGCTCCTTCCACTTTTCAGTCATGTTATTCTGTGCTTTCCCTTGTATCTGCTCTGTCACTCATAATAGTTTTTTGTGACTGAGCTCATTAACTAAGTAGGAGATTATACACTTTCTTCCCTCTTTTTCAGTCAGGTTAATGAGTTTAATTGACTTCATGGGAGGGTCTGGCAAGCACTACAGCTGGCATTGAGCAAGTAGCAGCCTGACCTAGAAATGAGGAGCTCAAGTTGATATAAGTTCATCTTCAGTGTAAAAAATATTTTTGTTTTACAACATGAAGTTAGCTGAATTAATGAGCTGATTTAGATTACAAAAATAGTTGTGTGGTTTTCCTTGCTTTCAGAGGAAGGCTGTGTTTTTAAGTTACGTTATATTTCCCCGATCGGGTTTGTCAGCACAATCTTTTGTGTAACCACATAATTGAGGAATGAGCAGGAGGAGGTAGAGGCTACTTTTCCTGGCAGAGCTGCCAAAAGAAATGTTTATCAAAATACAGTCTGAATTAAGTTTGACCAACAGTGCTTTCTTGGTTTTGCCTTTTTTTAAGAGGCAAATATCAAGTTTTTAAGGTGGCAGTATTTCTTTTAAAGTCTATTGCTTTGATTTATGCTACTTACCAGGAACAAGTATCTTTATGTTATACAACTCTCAGTGCTGTTCTGTTACTGCTGTGTACTGGTGTTCATTGCTAATAAAAATAAGAATGCTAATTTAGGCATGGGAGCATGTATAATGCCCTATGTAAAATAGATTCACTCAGAAGTCTTTTTTTTTTTTCTCTCACAGCTTTCCATCTACTTTCCTCTCTAACAACAATCAGTCTTCCACAACTCCTGTGCAGAATGTTTCCACTCCCTCAGTCTTGGCCTCAGCCTCTGCTTCATTGCCTTCAGTAAGCAATTCAATTGTTACTTCAAGCCTCAGTGAACTGAGGTCATCAAGTGGCAGCAGAAAAGCCAGAGTTCTCTATGATTATGATGCTGCAAACAGCAGTGAATTATCACTACTTGCAGATGAGGTAAGAGTTTTCTATGTACCTTGATCATTGGAAAGTAAAATGGGAATGTTTGTGAGTAGCCAGTTAAGATGTGCTACATCAAAAAGTCTGTGTAGTTGATTTTTTTAAAATTAAATTTCAGTAATGCCCTTGGAGCATTGTCCTGTACCTATGTATCCTAATATTCTGTAGTGGGAATCAACTTTTGTTACACCATCTTAGCTTGCAAGAACATTTGTTAGACAGCCAAGATACAGTTCTGCTGTCTACTTTTCACCATACCTTTAGCACTATTATCAATATGATTAGTTTTTCATATGTTGAATATTGCGATTTGGGAAGAATATGAAATTACAACTATTTCTTGCTTTGATGGTGAAGGTTGTGCTGTGTTTATTCCTGTTCCAGTTCAGTTGCAGTGGTAAGTCAGAGAGTCTGTGCAAAGCAGATGGAGATAGATGAACAGAGTTCCACCTGGTAATGTGACTGTAGCTTAATGCTGAAAACGAATTTTTGAAAAAAGGAAAAAAAATGGAATTTTGGGAGTTTTAAATGTGCATTACTTCAATATTTTCTATTTAATTTTTTTCTTATTTAGAGAGTGACTTAGAAGCTGTGGGCTCAGATTTTCTGTGAAGATATAGCACATCAACACCATCTGTCTTTCTATCATGCACATCAATGAAGTTTCTTTTAGATTGCCTGTTAAGGTTGAGGGTGAATAGACAAGATTTAAAGATAAAACATAATAGAAAAGAAACACTAATGAATAGAATTTCAGCAGAAAAAAAGGTACTTTAAAATATGCTACTATGTCTATTCTTTTCCATGGACCAGTGAAATAATTTTTATGAGCATTAGATTATGTTCCATGGATGCTCATATTAAATACTCTGTTTAATCTTAATCTCAATTTTAAGACATTGGAAATCACATGAAGATAAACTGTAACTCTCTTCCCTGCAAACAAGCATATAATAATGTGTTTCTCTTTTTTTAGGTGATAACAGTGTACAGTATCCCTGGCATGGATTCAGACTGGCTGATGGGTGAAAGGGGAAATCAGAAAGGCAAAGTGCCTATTACTTATTTAGAACTGCTAAACTAAATGGTTGGCCTAAATAGAGACTGTCAATTATGGCAACACCATATTTATATACGATTAACTTTATGTAAGCAGGTTTATGTGTCTTCCATGTTATTGTCTTGAGGGACAAATACCAGCCATTAAGAACTGGCTTTTCTGCCAGCATGGTTGCACGGTCAATACTGTATTCAAACTTAATGTGTTTAAAGCTTTTACTTCATGTGCCAAGAACGTTTCCTACAGATTTGTTTCTACTGAAGTTTTCACTAATACAGGCTTCTACTTTTGAGTAATCTAGATTGAAAGCAGGAGGTACTGTTTTCTACTGAAGTTTTTCATTAATGCTAAAGCTTTTCTTCACATAAAATAAACTTATTGTGAACTGATGCAGGTGTAGTGCACGTTATTTGAATAACCAAAACAAAACGTGAAACATAAACCATGTGGTTCTGTTCCCAACACCTCAGATGTGCTGAGGCACACATGGCTTCAGCTGAGTGTCCTGTGCATTTAGTCACCTCTGAAAACTTAGGGCAAGTTCTCAGTGTGCTGAAATTTTACACTGCACCTAGGTGGATTGAGACAAGCTAGGGACATAGATTCTGACTTGTTTTTAACCTTGTCTTGTATTTTTTTCCTTTAATTGCTTTCCAGAAAAGAGTCTAATTCAGTTTGATTAGTAATTATAAAAAATCTTTCAACTGCAAATCAGCCTTTATGTTAAATTAAGCACTGCATTTTGCTAACCAAGTATGCAGTTTCCCTACATTTAAGTAGTTCTATAGATAAGCATACATTTGTTCAGATTATAGGTTGTAGTGAAATTCTGCATCCCCAATTCTTGTGCAGCAGTTTATTGTCATGTTCTAATTGGATTCAATTAGTGGTAGGTATTTTGTTTTGCAAAAGAATCTCCTTTCGATGTGGGAAGGAAAAATTGTTTTGAATCTAAAAATGGCTTTACCAAAGGTAGTATTATTTGTAAATAAAATAACATTTTCCTAAACACTGTACCATTTAGTGTTTCATAAGTGGCAGATTTTTAAGGCTGTAAAGATTTAAAAAGTATAGTTATGGAGAATCTTCCCTTCTTTCATTTTAGTTTCAGTATATTTAATTAATTGGGTTGGACTGGCAGAAGGAAACTCTGTCCATTGGGAAGGAAATTCTTCTCCTTGCAGATAATGCAACATTACCAGAAGTCCACTTTAACTCTCAGTTTAGCTAACTGCTTCTGATCAACGACTTTGTTTGCAATGACTTTTCTGTAACATTTTTAACATTGTCATTGCAAGTATGTAGTAATGAAACTTTCAGCAATGGAAATTACTTCAGTGGGATGGATAAAACTATATTAATTTAGGTGGTATGGCTGTTCAATTAAAAAGCGATGATTTTTATTTTGAATTTCACTTCCAAAAATAGTCTCTTTCATTTTTAGAGAGCAGAGGTTATATTAAAACAAATATATTGCATTGGTTCATCAATTGCAACCTTCTTAGGGTAACTACCAAGAAAATCCTAAATTTATTCTGTCTATTAAATGCAAATATTAAAGGAACAATCATAATAATTATTGACTAATTAGAAATAGCCATGAATCATTCATGATGCATTAAGTAAAAATAATAGGAAGATAAAACCCTGCAGTTTAGAAGCAAAAAGACTGAACCATTTAACCACAGTGATCATCTTCTGCAGTCCTCTCTAAAGTGAACTATCAAATGTGTTTAAATTCAAATCCATATTGTTCATTTGACTTAATTTGTAGAATATTCAAGATAATTTTTTAAAAAATGTCTGTTTGCTACACTGGACTATTTACTTCCTATTTAAGTGCAATAAAATGTTACAAAGCAGCATTTGAAACGATGATAGAGATTTACTGAAATCTAAGTAGTACAGCTATGTGAAGGCAACATTTGGCAGCAGTCAAAATTACTTTTTGTTATATGCCAACAGCTTAAGCTGTGTGAGAGAGAAAGTGAAGTTGACCCTTAGTCTAACAAGGCTGAAAAGCCATATTTTCTGCTCTCCCTGTTTTTGTTAAATTTTAACCCGGAAGTAATTTAAGTAAGAGAAATTTGTTACTGTTTTCTTAAACGCACCTATTTTGAGATTTCCTGTTGTACCATGAGAAGGGGACCTGGTAGAACAGTGCTTGTTTGCACTTGAGTTACATTGAATAGAACTGTACTGCAGGTAGTCCCAAAACCCAGTCCCTTTGCGTTTGACTGTGGGCAACTTCCAAGCAAAAATTGACTGGAAGTTTTTGGTTTTGCTTACTGACTCAGTGATTTTTGCAACAAATATGAAAGTAACTGATTTTGGCTTTGGCTCTCTCATTTCTTTGGTTAAATTCCCTGTTTTCTTAGAACAAAATTAATTGGTTGAAAGAAAGGAAAAAAGGTAAACCAGGCCAAAAAAATCCTATGTGAAAGTTCTAGACATTTATGAAATCAGATTTCAAACACAGGAAAACATAGAGAATATGCATTGCCTTGTATTTAATAAGTGTTTTGGCAAGATAAGTGCATTCAGAATTGCTACCTAAGGATATGTGCATGGGGGAGGATAAATACTTCCATTGCTGTTCAATGTATACTTTTTTCTGTGTTCACTGGCATTTTACTTCATTATTCTAATTAATGCTAAGATTTTGAACAATTTCAACTAGAATAGTCATCACATTTATATTCTGTAACAGACCTAAGTGAGTTTTCATCACAGATTATCAGCTTTTGTGGCAGATGGGATAATATGCATCATTAGTGCCAGTAAATGAATACCTTTAGAAAACTACATACTAGTTTTATATAGTTTCTGTCATAACTGCTAATTTTAATGCTTTCTTAGTTAGGCCAAGCTTGAAAATTAACTGTTACTGATTCTGAACAGAAATCCTGATTTGCACTTTTTGCAAACCATGAGATTTTCATAATTTTTGTTACTTCTGTTTCTTTCTAGAGTAGTAGGGTATCTTGGAGCAAAATTCTCTATCATATGGTTATTTAGACCACAGGTAAACCTATCAGTGTGTAGTGTCTTGATTTAGACAAATGTGTGTGGGAAGGTGGAGGAAAGAAAATGTCCTTAGAGTGCATGACTGTGCAAAGATACTGAACTCAGCAAAGGGCTCTGCCCAATCTAATTAGTCTTCTGGAATGCAAGCATAATTAGCCCACAAACAGCAGTGTGTTAGTACAGCTCTGCTGCTGCTGGGATTGGAGCTGGCATCTCTGGATCTCATACACAGTACAGGAATTACTGTGCTGCCACAGTGTCACTAGTGCAGGTACCAATTTATTGAACATTATGGAGGTTGTAGGAAAGGATAGAGTTAAGCCCATATATTCTAGTTGTCGGGTTATCCCATATCTTCAAGGAACACTTTCCAAGGAGAGTATCTTGTTAAAATGCAGATGCTGTATCTGCAAACTAAAGCAGTAATGTGAAGACTGAAAAATACAAAATTTAATAACTGTGCGTGTTCTGCTAAAATGAACTTGAGAGAATTGCTTGCAAGCTGCTTAGGCAATGACCAGCAAGTCCATGTCCAACAGATGCTACCAAAAGATGGTTGTGGTGTTTTGGGAAGAGAAGCAAAATGGGAAAAGCCCAAATGTGAAACCTAAAGATATTTTGACAGAACCATGCAAATAATTCGAGTTTATGTGTATACTCAGCATGGGGCTTACAGTAAGTAACCACTGAAAATGTATAGGTGTATTCTGGAACAAAACCTTTTCAGAGTAAATGGTAAGAGTGATCTAGATTTAAATATTGTACTACAACATGGTAGTTGTAGCTTGTTTTTTTTTTTTTTTTTTTTTTTTTTTTTTTTTTTATCTTTTCATGTAGGTAGCTGTAAAATTGAGCCCTAGGTTTGGCCACAGAATGCATCTTCGTAATTACATTTTGCTGTATTGTTCTCAGTAGAAGAAACATACATGACAGTTTCACTTTCAAATCTGGCCCAGGGAAAAAGATAACATTACAACTATTTTGGTTCTGCTATCAATAATACATTTAAAGTTTAATCTGGGAATTAATTGTAAATTGTTAGATTAAACAAGATTAAGTAGAAATCAATTAATTTGGTTATCAGCACTGAATAATGGCCATTTGGATCTGAATTCAGTTCTTGGAAAACTCTGCAAGAGTGACCTGAGGTACATTCTAGGAGCCTAGGTGTGAAAGTATATAGAAAATTAGTTAATTTGCCTCTATAGTGTTTCAAAATAACTAGCAATACAAAAGCTCAATGTACTATAGGCAACTCGAGTGTATCTGTGTAGAATGTGGGTTTTCGTATATTACATCTGGGCTTTCTAGTGTCCTCCTAAAAGAATGCTTTCTACCAAGCAGCTTGATCAAAGTTCAGTCTGGGAGCTTGACAAAAGGGTTTTATTCATCCTTAATAGTTGCACCAGGGCATACATAGAGCCACTTTTAAGATCAATTATCATTTTAATATTCCATGACAATGCTTTTTACTATTGTCTCAATCAGTTGTGCCACAAAATAAGCATCAGAAGTAGAACATATGTAGCTGGTTTTGTCAGAAAAGTATGGTCTTTATTGTTTGGTTTCTGCAACAAGTTTCTGCTGTCAGCAGTCTGTCTGGCTTTTTGAATTGACAACACCACAAAGACATAATGATATTCCCTTTCAAGCACAGGCATTTGAGAATTTGTGCTGACTCCAACAAGTACCAGCAATTATCCAGTGCTATTAAATACCAGGCACTATGAAGATACCCAGAATCCACTGCAGAATCCACTGGGGATATGGGTTGTTTTGTGAGGATTTTGTTTTCTTCAGGAGTCATTATACCTTCCAGTATTAAGATACCATGCTAAAATTTGAGGTTTAATATGTCAAGAACGCTCCTTTATATAGAACTTTATATCATAATATCAGTAATCACTGGAAGGTACATTTGGGACATAATATATTGAACAGAACTAAGTTAGTGGCATGCTTTTAGATTAGTGGTGGCCAACATCTTGATTACTAGGAATTAGTCTGACTCCACATTATCTCATTTGTCTTAAAATAATTCTCCTGATTTTTTTTTTTGTTAATCTGGTGGTACTAAATATAGAAATGCCTTGAATTTACATTTTGTTTTGTTTTTTTCTTCCTTTTTTATCTTATTCCCAGGGCTGACTCTTGTTATGAAACAGGCCATCAAGGCTTTCAGAATACTTCCCTCAAAAAATGAACTCAAGTATTTAGGAGTAAATAAGTAGCTCAAGAAGGCAGGCACTGTTAATTCCTAAAGAGTTGCAGTATTGGAAGAAAGCCTGGGTACAGTCTGTTGTAGATTTCTTTACAGAGGCACATACACCAGTCAGAGATATGGGACTGATACATTTGTTCCTTGCAGTGTGTACAAAACGTTCCACTAGTGCAGGTTATATTCTCCTATGTGTATACAAGTCTGTAGGTCAAAGCTTGAGGAAAAATTTATTTCAGACTTATTTTGCTGTAGATTAAAGGGCTCCTGTCAGCTTTGGTGAGGGCTGAACAGGCTTGGTAGCCTTCTCATAGTCTGTCTTTACTCAAATAGCCAGGAATTTACACATGATGACTTAGGAGAGCAAATTGGGCAGGATTGGCTTCGTCTGTATTTTGTACAGTAAAGATGTGGGTGCGTCATATTTTACAAGAAGCTGACATGGGCTTTCTGATTCTTAGAACATGCCAAGAATATATTGCAACTCAGAAAACCTAAGAACAAATATAAAATTTGTTAGGACTTGTACTCGCTATGTCTGTACTGTGCACACACCTTGTCTGGGATTTCAGAATCAAAGGTATTATTCACTGTAAAAAAATTTATTACTGGTGTCCACATAATACCATCAGTATTGATTGGAATAGCTGAACTGTGCCTCATCCTACCTTGAAAGATGGGAGGGCTTAAAAACTGACATTGTGTAATAAATCTTTGATCCGTGGTTTAGCCAGGTACTGCAGTTCTGTGAAGTTGTAGGGGAACAGCAATAGGCTTCTTCCTGCTTGCATTTTAGAAGGCCCAAGAATCACCATTTTGGTGTTGTACACAGAAAGGCACTCATGACAGTCCACAAATATGAAAGGCTTATGAAGCAAGTGTTCTTTATTCAAAAGACATCAAATTACTTCTCTGACTCAAATTTCTGGCAGGAGTCCCATTAGTAATTTTTATGCTTCAACCTAGAATAAACAGGCAAAAATATTGCCATTTGTATTCAGTACAAAATACTTAAGCATAAAAGGAAACAGATTTTCAGTTCCCCAAAAATGTAGACTGAAATAGTCAATGGAAGGTAGTGAAGCTGTGTGAAATTCTGCAGTGCAACAATGGTACCTTGTAATTGCTCTTTCAGAATTTGTGGAATGTCTCCACCTAACCATGCAACTCCACATTAGACTTAGAGCAAAAGGATTTAGTGTTTAAATGGCTACAGTAGTTATGTTTGTGGCTTCCCCTATCCCAATTCAAAGCTGGCCTTTTAGAGGGTCAGGTACTCATCTGGTCTGAAATAAATACTTCTGGGAATGGGCATAGAGCTATCAAAGCCCCATGAGCCATAAACAGAGTAAGTTATGGAATCTTGTGTAACAAGAACTCCCATGAGAGTTTGTATCCTATAAGAGGTGATGGGCAATTAGTCACTGCCTCTCTGGCACTGTGGCTGCAGGTGCTGTCTAAACAGGCTATCTTATTTTCCATGGACTGCCAAAGGCATCTATTTAGGCTCATAGTCTACCGAGTCCTGTGAGATTGGTATTGAATCCTTGTATCTTAGACCTCCTTGAAACTGTTTTTCTTCTTCCATTTCATTCACCTTAAGAATTTATTAATTGCTGAAAATCCTTGCTAAACTTGGCCTGCAGCCCAATCCCGATTCATTTTCTTTAAGCAGAATTCCTAGCTGTATTTGTTCTGATATAATGGGCTATAACCAATTAATCACACAGCTATTAATGGAAGTACCAGGCAGTACATTGCAAGATTGTTAGTTTGGCCATGCAAATTTGTGTTTGGTGAAGATGCAAAGAACATCAGTCAAGCTGACAGACAGCCTCACTTGTCTTCTGTGCTGCTGCCCTTACCATTGAGTCGTGACATGGAGCATTCAGTGTGGCATCTGGTGGTGAGAAACCCCTCCAAGCTGGGTAACTTAATGAATTCTGTACCTTAGCTGAGGGAATGTCAAGAAAATGTACCATGAATGCAAACACTGAACTACTGTATGAATGTTATGCCTTTTTAAAATAGCTTCCTGCCAAAAGTGAATGACAGGAAATACATTAGCATGGGGAGCTTGTATGCAATTAATAATCTGAACTTTTTCCTCCTGACGGCACAGAATTGTTTTATAAATTCTTTTAAAACATGAAATAGATGTTTGACATGAGCAATTAAGGAAAGCTATTTGGAATTGCAAAATTAATTAAAGCTTTTAAATGTCTTTACACAGTTACAGACAGAGGCAAAAGTACTGGAAATTGAATAATGAGGAAATTGTTTCTTCAAATAGAGAAATATTTGAAACAAGAAATCTTCCAGTTTTATTTCTGAATTAAATTGCTTTTAATTCTAGATGCCCAACAGTGATATTTGTATACATTGGGAGTCTCAGAAAAACAGGGAGGTTTTTTATGTTAGAAGCCTTGAAAATGTTGAAATATCCTTTTTTTGAGATTTTGGGGAGTTATGTTTTATGTATCTTTGGAAATGGGAAAGGCACATGTCACTGAGGCTTAATTTCACATTTCCCCACATCAACCTCTACATGCCATCCAATGGGAAAAGCATTGATGTTTCTCTATTGACAGTATTGAGCATCCAGGAGAATTTCTAGGTTTGTAGTCCTGTTCCCTGTGCAGAGGAACTGTTCAGTATTTTCAGGGTAATGCCTCCATACTGCTGATCATAAACTTCCCTTACAAAGGTGAGTGTCATTGTCTCTGTTTACCTGGGAGAACGTGCAGCACAGAAATGGGGGGTGATTCATCCACATCACCTTAGTGATCTGCTGATTGAGGCTACTGTTTCCTGATGGCTTGTGCCTTAATCATATCCTCCTGTAAAGGCTGGCTCAGAGATGACCTCTCAAGGGCTCTGCTCACATTTTGTATTGACAACAAGAAGAAAAAATTACTTTAGAATTCTTTCTCACTGGTTGGAATGAAAAGAGACCCTGATATTACTTGATAATTTTTCCAAACTTGTATTTTGCTGTGTTGTTTTGTTCAGCACCAGTTGTGAGAAGGTTTGACAGCCACTCAAGGGAATACAGAAGCTTACAGGGTCCAGCCTGGCCAGAACAGACATATTTTTGCCCTGTGCTAATAGAATCACTGCTGGTGTCAGCTTAAAAAGAATTTTCTTATCCTCGTCAATTCAAAGCTTTCTAGCTAATTTTAGATCTGTAGATTTTAATATTAAAATACTTACAGAGACAAGAGTATTTCTTTCCAAAGCAGGATACATTGACTGTAGTGCATCAGGTGAAGTTACTATGGTTACCCTAAGGCTTTTGCAAGTCATGCTTGGCTGAGCTCACACACACTCCAGTTTGTAGCTGTGAAAGACTGAAAGGCCAGTGCTGCCTTCCCCAGAGCTGCTGCGTTGCTGACCACCACAGCCTGAAGTTTCCCTGCCCCAAATGTGGCACAGGAGACCTTTTCTTAGACAAGCAGATTCTTCTTCCCTCCAGCTTCCCAGACAGGCTGAAACCCTGCCAAAATTCAAAAACAAGAAGGTAAGAAGTTGTAGGGCTAGAGATGGTTGGAAATTAATGATCAGAAAACCAAAATCCAAACTCCAGCTGTAAGTGTGCAGCGGAAACCCTGTGGTGTCAGTTGCAGTCCCAGCTGGGGCCATTAGGTAGCATGTGTTCGCTAATATGCTGAGAGGTTTGGAGAAATCACTGATAACGAAGGACTTAAAGCTTTTCAATAATTATGTTAATCCTGTAAAAAAGTGTAGATCACACATCTTTCTTCTCTGTTTTTTGTTGTATAATTTAACGACATGCCTAAAGATAAAGAGTGTTCAGCTAAATTTGGCATAAATAAAGAAACTGGTTAAGTTTAGAGATAAGGGGAGACTGGTTGTGTGTGAGTTCTTGGATAGGTAGGATGGGATAGATTGGTAACACTGTCTTTAAAGCATTGTAGAGTTGGCTGGAGAGCTATTTAAGTTTTGGTGCCAAACGAATATTGAGCAGGTGTGCAGGAAACTTCATTTAATTCTCACAGAGGCTTTGATCACCGTGGATGAGACTTGCATAGATGGCAGCTCTCCGTAGACTGCACACTACCGGATACAAAGTAAGAAAAGCCCACTTACACATGCTTCCTGATATGACTGTCTTTCTCAAATCCCCTCACGAAAACACTTCTGTGCAGTCCTGATATTGTTTCCCATCCTCTGCTGCAGTGGACACCAGTCCCTCTCTGCAGTGGTCGGTGCTGAGGCAGGAGCTGGGGCAGCCAGGATGTTTCTGGGCAATGGAGCATGGAGACCAGCCATGCTCTCCCTTCACACCTACACACACCTCCTCGGGTGGGTGTCACATGTCCCCCAGTTTGTTTGACAACAGTAAGTGCATTGCCTGATGGCAGGATCTGCCTTTTGTTCCAGTGATGCAGAAATGATCAGTAAGGCTGATTTCTTGGCCTGGCAAATCTGTTTTGAGGGCTGGTGACAGCTGCCATGCTTTTCTTCAGGAAACCCAAATCTTTGCCACCAGGATTAAAACATAAAAGCTCTGCTTTCATTTGGTTTCTCTGCATTTGCTGTTCTGATGGGCTGTGGCCTCTGGGTGACACGAATGGGGAACCAGTGCCAGCTCCAGAGGGAGCTGCTGCTGTGGGATCAGAGATCCAGGCTCCATTGTGGGGTCATGGAAAGACTGTCCCATGGCCAGTGACACACCTCTGACTACTCCACGCAACCAGGAAAATCAGGTTGTGGACCTTTTTTTACAGTCCCTTCAGCAACCTTTTGGCAAGGTTGAAGGTGGCACTTGGCTGTTGCCCTTGGGTCTTGCTGCGTGCAGTGCCCCTCCACAGAGAGACCAAGTGTTGTGTGTGGGGAAGCCTGGCCAGGCTCCCAGGTAGGCGTGTGGCCTGGCGGGCCCTGGAATTCGGAAGTGACAGGTCATAAAACTTGATACTTTGTGACTGATACAGATGATCTAATCGAGCATTAGCAAGACTCCACTCTGGAGACACAGCTGCTTCAGCTGGGCCACCCCAGGCTGAGCACCGTTGCTGCAGCATGGATGGGGGTGTTTCCTTACTGCTGGGACTGGAGGGAAGCTGTGGTTTGTCGCCTTATTACAACTCTGCTGTCAGACCCGGGAGGGGAAAAAACTAACCTGGCGTTATTAGAAATCACAGCCTGACTGGAACCTCCCCAGGCTGGAGCCCATCTTCACTGACTACAGGGGCTCTGAGGTGTTTCACCATGAGCCACCTAAACCTGCTGCTTGAAGATGTCTGTCATTAAGACCTTTCCTTATCAAAGATCAGTGCTTTCCAAAAGCTGGGTCAGGTGGCCTAAAATACAGAGTAACATTGACAAATTAGGTCATTAAAAGCAGGGAGAAAAAGCAGAGCAAAAATATTATCTAATCTGTTCTGTGCTTATCCTGCACTAAAAATATTTTGCCCACTGAATTTCTGGCCTAGTCAGGAACAGTAGCCAAGAGACAGGTTTGACAGACATTCTGCCTTGAAATTACACACATTCTACAACAGAAAAAAGTGGAGATTTTACTGTGCCCATATTTAAGATAAGAAAGTATTAGTCTGTCCTCTAAGTCTCACTTTAATCTTAAGGGGAGAGTCAGAAAGACTCCTAACTAACCCAATTAAATCCAACCTCAAAAGGGAACATCCCCCAGTATCTTTCCTGATTTTCTTCCCCATCCCACTGTGGAAAGTGAGAGAGTGGGGGGGCCGTGTGGTACTTTAGCTGCCAGATGGGGTTAAACCATGACAGCTTGTCAGCAGAGCAGAGAAAATGGACTATGACTCAAAAGAAGTGCTTGCTCGATGTAAGAGTAAATCATGGTCAACTCTTTTGATCATGGCTGCCTTAGGGATGAGAAGTGCTGAGAGAATGTCTTCCATGTCTCAGTGTTTAGACACTTGCACATTGGTGGACACATATGCTGATCAGGCTTTCACTCTACAAGGGACAACTGAAACATGTTGTTAGATACCTTATTTCTTGGACAGCAACAAAGCTGATGGGGATTCCCAAAGATGAAGGAGGCCTATTTCGAAATGTAACTAATAATCATGTACTCTTTCAGACTGTCTGTGTTCACCTGGTGCCATAGTTACAGTTAAAATCAATAAATACCAGACTACTGTGATCAATTCTGTAGTCTGTCTCCTGTCTGAGCTCACTAGGTGAATAATTTCATATGCTCTGCCTTCTGTCTATCTTTCCTGACTAGCGATAAGGAAAAAATTACTGAGAATATTGTCCACTACCTTCTGCTTTGACTTTCTATAAGCAATGCATTTGGGAGTGAAGCTGGTGTTCTGAATCACAGTGTTCAGTAACTTATCAGCAGGCTGGCTGTTCTGTGTCTCCTTGACTATCTTCTCCTTGGGATCTTCCTCTTAGACATTACAGCAAATTTGTTTTAAAGTAATTGTGTTGGGCATTAACAGTTAGCAACTTAAGGAAAATCACATAAGTTCAGGAGGTTTTCTTTAGCTGTTTTCTATATAAATACTCTGTGTTTTAGCATTTGATGGACCCTTCTCAGGCACACTTGACGAATTTCAAAGTCCATTTACTTTAAGAGGCCAAAATATCACTAGCAAAGA
Organism: Dasyornis broadbenti; assembly: GCA_013397935.1. Taxonomy (NCBI): domain Eukaryota; kingdom Metazoa; phylum Chordata; class Aves; order Passeriformes; family Dasyornithidae; genus Dasyornis; species Dasyornis broadbenti. The sequence goes on along the minus strand of VZRN01005936.1, from coordinate 1,331,514 downwards.
AAATGTAATGCTTTGTCTGACCTTCCTTACACACTCCAAGAACTGGCAAAATGATGGTGTTCCTTGCAAGGCACTCTTGAAAACCATCTTAGGTTTAAGGCTGCTTGTCTTTATGGGTAGAATATAGAGAAATTCTACTGCAGCTCTTACAATCCAGCATCCATGCTAATGAAGTAGAATGACACCCAAAGACTTTTGTTTTTTTCTTTCTTTTTTGTGATGTGTGGTGTCTAATCTCCCTTGCTGAACACCAGAAGATACATTCTGCTTCTGAAAGTTCAAAAACATTGACACTCTGAATAGCTGCTCAGGTTTCTAAACACAGGTTTTTTTCTGTGTGTTTTCCATTAAGTTGGCTATCTGTTCTTATTCTATGTGCTGAAACAATGAAACAAATACAGAGAGGAATACTTGTTTTCCTTCCATGCTTTTAATGTCTGCTGGAAGGTTTCCCTTAACTCTGAAACAGATTTTTGCCTGCTACAATCATGTTATTCAGGTTCACATTACAGGAATCTATGACTAAGCAAGTACTTAGGAAACCCTTCCAAGTAGCTTGTACACTATGCTTCAAGTTCCTCTACATATCATATGTATGTGTAAAATGGAGTGTACAACACACTTTCTTCTTAAAAGCACAGATATTCTCTCCTGCAAAAAGATTGCTTTTTTCCTTCTTAAAAGATAGGAGTAGTAGATGGACACTTCATGTTCCAACGCAGTCATGCATGCTTGCTGCTTTTATTTGTCCTTTCATTAACTCCCAAGATTTGGCACAACAAGAGCATTATATAAGATTAAATAATTCTTACATAAGTCTGAGTGAATGCCTTTCATGAAGTACTGGGTGCTTATCATGGCTATAAGTAAAAATGAATCACTTCATTTTTAAACTGGAGCTTTCAACCTTGTATTCTGTGTGGTTAATTGCCACAAGCCAAAATAACCTTTTGAGCTCTATGAATTTTCACAGCTGCAGACAGCAGAAAAAACCTCTCACCAATAAATAGAAACTTAAGAATTTCCAAAAGAAATTATTCCCCACTCTAATTGCCTCTTTTAGCACAAAGCCCAGCTCATTTGTGCCAGAATGTTAAATGTTCCTAACACGTCTGTAAAGCCAAGAACCTTAGTATCATCTAAAGGACAGAATGAGAAAGAATAAAACCAGGACAGTATGAATTCCACACTTTAGAACATCATGGAGCACAGCCAACAGGTCAGGAAGTATAGGTAATTAGCTTTTGCTAAAAATGCAGACTGAGTAGGATCAGGGCTCAGCAGCCCAGTAACAGAATCAGGGAGGACTCTCAACATGTCCCTAAATATAGGGAATTACAGGAATGTACCTTATGCATGCTTTTAAACTACAGGCATAAGTATCAAAGGCCAGATTAGCATGTGGAATAGGAATCACCAAATCAAGAACCTAGGAGGAAACTGGGAGAAAAGCTTATTTCCAGTCTCCTTAATGGAAATACTTGAGAACCAGTACTGGAAAAGGTCAGAATCTGCAGAAACAGCACTGGCAGTCCAGTGTAAAACTCAGTTATGCTGGAGGAGAAATTCTCTGGCCTGTCATCTTCCTCCGCTCTGGGAAGGTCATCATCTGGTACAAGAGTGAGTTCCTTGCTTATCTGAAAGACAAGAGCAGTAGTGAAGGACCCGGTGAAAGAATACAAAGTCTATGTAGGGAAGTACTGGGTTGGCAGTAGGAAGATATGGAAATGAAAGGGAGGCTGAAGGTCAGAAAATCACTGGCTGTTATGTTAAGGAGGAAGAAGAGTAAAGAGATGAGGAAAGCAAAGAGAAGTATTTGGTAGATAGCAAATGAAGCAAGCAATCCCTCTGATGAATGGTAAAGAGTACCTAAAGCTGGAGAGAAGAACAAGATTAAAATATTCTGCTAGAACAACATGATAAGTAGTCCATACAGAACTGAATTCCCTTGCTGGCAAACAAAGGAATGGGAAGTATAGGATATAGTCAGTATATTAAAAGACCAGTGGATGGCAGCATATTTTTACTACCAGAATACTGACTGGGTTGTTATGCCACATGTTGTGGTTGTAGCTCATCTACTGACTAAGACATCATATGTCCCAAGGAATCCATGTTTGACTCTGATAAACCAGCACAAGCTGCAAAGATCTGTGCTTTTTATGTACAGATCATGTTTCTCCAAGACAGTGGTGACCACTATTGTCGCTGTTTCACATTGAATCATCTGGAAGATTAGGAGCATATTCACAAGAATAGAAGTCAGCTGCACACATCTTCCCTGAGTTTATAAGAATGTTTCAGGAAAAAAAACCTCAGAAGGCTATGCCTGAAGTATCACCTTAGTGTATAACTTCGGATAGTTCAGTGTGATCTCAGTCCCAGGTTTACTGTTCTGCTATGAAGCTGATGATTTCTTCTCAAAAGCTGACAACAAAGTCTATAGATTACAGAGAGATTTCTGGAGATAAAAAATTATATATTAAGAGAAAAACTGTGTACCACTTCAGGTCATAGCTTAACTCCCATCCAACCAAAAACTGATGAGCATGAAATAAAGGGAAGACTTATTTGTTAATTAGACTTCAGAAAAAAAACCCCACATTATTCTTGATTACCATATTTATTGACTCAAAGTGGAAAAAACCCGACAAATCTTAATGGATTTGATTCATTATCATATATACTGTTTATATTCCCTGTTCACATAAATTTCAACTGAGAAAGAAAAAAATACATTTTGAAAGAACAGTTTCTAAATTCATTTCATAAACAGACTTCCAAGAAACTTCTGAAAGTTAGAAGGAAAGCTTTTTCAAGAGTGATAGCTCATGTTTTCTGAAGCAAAACAGTGTAAAGCACACCTGACATCTGACTTCATACACCACACAGGTTTTCTATGTAGTCTTCACTAAAGTGTACTTACTAAATGTTTCACAATATCAGAGCATGAGTTCCTCCATCAAGCTTTCAAACCTGTGAACTACGTACTCACTGTAAACAAGGCTTCTATAAAAGGACAGTTCAAATACAAAAAAAAAAGAGGGCATTAGTAGCCAAGTTTCTTTGGGAGATAGATTGCATTTGGTTCTAACTTCCTTAGAAAGAGCAGCAGACAAAAAGCATGGTAATCATTTATATTATTTGAAGCTCTTCAGTTTTAAGAGCATTTGTAAAAACAGACCCGATTACAACAAACTGGGATTTGCATAATTAACTTTGAAACAAAGCATTCTTAGTGATAAATACATTAAGAGCTGAAATAATAATGTTAAGACAAGCTATTGTTTGTCAACTTGTCAGATATGTGTGCTGAAGCTTCCCTTCTAATTACAAGATGTTTAGTAACAGCACAACAGATATTTTAAAACTAATATAGAAGCTGGAATGTTTCTTCAACTGTAGCGCACTTCATCTGAGAAGATTACCATGACAAAATATGAAAAGGAAAGAGGACAAAGAGCAATTATTTATAGACGTTCTAATTTTTCACTTAGAAATTCCTCCACACTATCTGTATTCCACTTGAGAATGCTCAGTTCTTCTGCAATGTTCCCACTGTCGTCCAGCAGCTTTAGTACAGGATCAGAACCACGCACATACTGTGGGGGAAAAAGGGAAAGTCAGTCACCTTGGGTGGGAAATGCATTCTCCATACTAACACTGTGATCTCAAGTGATTTAAATCAGTTCAAACTTCTGACTTGAATTTAATATCAGACAGGGAAGGGGAGGAACAATTCAAATGAAGGGGCTGGGGGTGGGTGTCAGAAACATCTCCTTGTTCTCCGTGGTACACCACACCAGTTAATGCATGTGCAGAAAGCCAGCGCCATAGGCCTGACTTTCAAGGAGGGTATTTACTCCAACTGTTTAAAGTTACCAAAGCTGGACTGTTGAATCAAGCAGATGAATGATTTTTCTCATATGATCCTTTTTACCATTTTAGAAATTTTGGGTCATTTTAACAGGTCAAAGATCTACTATCAATTTCTAATGTAATCATATTCTTTCTTGCTGTGCTGTATCTGTGCCTACTATGCTTTGCTGGTAACATAATTCTTCAGTGCTTCTGCAAACTCACTAAGTCACAAAATAAGTAATGCAAATAAAAGCTTTCAACAGTATCAGAAAGCTCTGACTATTTAAGTTTATGGAAAAATTTCCCCAGGAGTATTTCACTTTACTCAACTGAGCTAACCTAGTTGGTTTTACTTAATGAAGCAAGTGGCACCTCTAATCAGTTTTCCAAAAGTCTTGTGAAATAAACACAGATTCATCTGCTCTTTTTTTTTGCTGGTAGTACTTGATACCAATTGTAGTCTAGGCTGCTTTGATGTTCAATAAATCTATAAAGTTTAAAAAAAAAGAGACAGACATACAGAAGGAGAGAAAGCTTTTGAAAGAAACTGGAGGACATGGAGACATGAATGCGTGAGACAGACAGAGGAAATCTGTTTTACATAGAATCTGCTGCTGAGAAGACAAATCACTTATTGCAGCCATGCATAGCTATGAAGTGATTCCAGATGGTGCCATTTGGGCAACAGAGATGGGAGCACAAGATGTGAGAATCAAGATGTGTATCTGTGAAGTACACTTGAAGTTCACACAGGATTTTAAGAGGAAGGCGAAGTCTTACAAGATCTTGAAACCAAAGAATTGTTGGAGCTTAAGGCAGTGCAGCTTATGCAACTTTGCAAATATATATATGTCATAAGAAACACCATTCAGTATATGCATTTCTATAAAGCTGGATGTTTGAAGTATAGAGAAAAACCAGCACAACAGAACACAGCAAGGGAATTCTGAGATGAAGGAAAAAAATCCAAGAATCACTGAATGTATGGAAAGGGCAGTTCTGTAAGAAAACTAGGGGAGAACAGAACAGGAGAAAAAGAAACTATGGCAGAATAGCTTGAATAAATCCAAGATATCTACAAAGTAAGAACAGAATATAAGCATTCCTCAGATTCTTTTCCCATCTGCTATAATAATATTTTTTTTTTAATTAAAACCAACCAAATAACAATAAAATAAACCAAAACCCCACCACCAACAAAGAATTAGTACCAAACAGTTACTGAGCAATAAACAAACCCGTATTACTAGCAGGAACTTGTAAAGATTCATACTGGTAATGCAAATATATGTCCTCTGCTAAAGGATTATTTGATCAGCAGATAGGGAACAATCCACAGGAAGACCGTCTCCACCAAACTCAGTTCTTCCTAACATTGCAAATAAAAAAGCTGGGCGACTACTCACCTTGATTTGCAGTCCCCTGAAGAGTTTTGGCTTATCACTCCTGACAAAAGCTACAGTTTGGAAAAGAGAAAGAAAATAAAATTCTTGTCTACTTGCATAAAGTAGATTTACATCAAATTAGTATTCACCAAATTATTTTTAAATGATGCTTTACAAGATATTTTAATGTTAAAATCTTAGTACCTTCACAAAATTAATAATACTAAGCTTATGCCAAAAGAACACCTATTTTTTGCCAGAAATCCAAACAAGAATTCTATCTGCTTGGATTTTCCTCCAACACTAGTGCAACTGTGTAAGGCAGTTTATCTGCATGTACAACTGACAGCCTTCAGCAGACTGGCCCATATGCTGCTGCTATGCAAATGTGAGGAAAAGTGTTGGAGCGATCAAAATCTGGCTAAGGATAAGCTTTGTAAGGGAGGCTGAATGTGACACCCATCTCATCAGCACACTCCACACACGCTGCAGCTCTGCGGGGGACAGGGTACACAGGAAACTGTGAGGAGAGGTGTTATTCTGGTGAACAAGACGGACAATCCTGTCTTGCAGAGACCTCTGAGATAATGTGTTGAAAACCAGCAAGAAAATAAGGCTAGAAAACAGGAAGAGAAGCTCGTATCTCCTCTTCTCTTGGCACTCCTGAATGCAGTCGGCTTTAAGGCTCTATGGGCTGTTAGGTAGCTACGTGGAGAAAAGGCCAGGTCTGAGGTGGGCTGCTGCTGCACAACTCCTCACTTGCAGGCAGCACATATTAACAGCAGCACAGGCCCTGTAACCCTACAGCACAACCCAAGCCTTGTGTTAACCTTAAATTTGAAAAGACAATATGAAGTATTTCAGGACAAAGTATGAGCATAATCCCCTACTTCCAAGCACTTCACCCTAATGAATGTCTCTGAGTTCTACAAATATTTAATATTTATTTAGAAAATAACAGTCATAATTCCTCTTTTTTACTGTCCAGATTGTGCCAAAAGCTGAATTTAGTATCAGTATTGACATTAGGTGGATTCAGGTACGTCAGTAGCACATCCCCAAGGATGAACCCTGTCAGTATGGACTGACTTCTACAAGGGTGCCAGCTGTATGTTAAAGCTGCTTTTTCAAGGTTAGACAACAATGAATGTGTCACAAATTGCAGTGCATCCAGCTGGTGCATGGAGATGAGTGCAACCTCAGGACTAATGTTTCATACTGCCTCACAAACTGTAGTGCTTTCCTCAGTAATTGCAGAGATACCCCCTTGCATCTTTATACCTATCTTTACATTACTGTAGGCAGTTACCTTAACACTTTCTCAGCATGGTTATACAGAGTGGTATTTATTTTCTTCCCTCTTTACTAAGCTCCCAGTACAGATCAAAATCATACTCTGCTTGCTGCACCAACCACTACATAGTATAAAAAAGGCAAAAGAATACCAATGGCCCACAGAGCTGTCAGATGTACCAGGCCCCTAAAGAAAATGAGACTTTTCTTTATTCTTTCTACAGGACTATACACTAATGTCATAGTGTAAGCTGTGTATAACAATTTCATATAGCACAAAGCAACTAGTGCTTGCTCACATACTGCAATTTGATTCTGATTTAAACTTAAAGACATATTTTCAACTTCAGTGTTTCCCATGTCCTTGTGACATGTTGTCTTGGCTGTCATCAAAAGTAACATGCAAAAAAGCAGCAAAGAAATTTCTTATTCTTTCTTAAGTCCACAGACTGTTGAAGTGTTTCTGGACGATTTTTTCCACATTTTTCTTCAATTTAAATCTAAAGCTGAAATCAGTCTCTAGGGCTTTATATGAAAAGGAGGTTGTAAGAAGCAGTCAGTACAGTGGGTAACTAATTGCAAAATGGTACGAGAGCATAGTAAAATGGATAAAATTTCTGAAGCAAATCTGAGCTCTGGAACTTAACTATTAAAAAACAGCCTTTGGGAGGGACCTCAGGTTACAGCACTTTAAGCTTGTAACAGGTGTGAGGATTTGTTACTCGAGTGACAGATGAAAGCTCATTTGGACATGACAGGCTGTTCTCTGGCTGCAGTGTTGGACTGAACAAGCTCACATAAAGCGGAAACAGAATTAGGTGGAAGAAGAAAGTATTCTAGATGCAGCATTACATTCTGTCACATTAAAAGTAGCTATTACACACTTGTATCAATGTCAAATGTCTAAATCTTCTGAAAGCTGAAGCACTACAGAACACTTTTCCTGAAATTTTAGACAGCTGGAACAAAATTAGTTTCTGTTATGGCATATTTATTTCTAATGCTGATCATAGTGACTTTCTGCATCACTCACTTGAATTTGCAATGCAACAAAGAAAAACACTCAATGTACAAATAACTTAATTTGTATATTCTGAATTTTGGAAGCTAAAATGAGAAACTCAAATACTGACATGCATTAAAAACACAGATTATCCCATCAAACACTTTTTTTTCTTTCCACAAAGTCAGTCCTTGAGTTGAATTAGCAGCCTTTGAAATGATGGGGCTAGGAAGGCAGATGCAGCTACAGTGCACATTTTGGGACACATGATTGCTTGCTTATCATGTGATATGGTGCATATGCTCCACCTTCACATTGCCAAACAGTTTCCCCTCTATTCCCCTCTGACATCAACGTTACGTCTTATGGTTCTGTGTCTAAAGGGTATTTGCAAATCATCTATACACCATGATTTATCAGTTTGGTGTTTAATACTAACATCCTATTCTAGCTATCTTCCAATTTTCTTTTCTCTGTAGCAGCTTTAGAAATTACACACCACAGAGAAAGAAGCCTTTCTCTAACCCATCTATGGGTGAGCACAAGAGGCATTTTCCACTGTGACTTCTTTTCTCAGATGAACTCTGAGCTTGGTGCCATGATACCACATTCTGGTGAATTAAACACTAGACCAGAAGTCAGAGCTGTTCTCTGGACAGCTTTGAAAAATCACTTGACCTTATGCTCTTACAAATCATGAGCAATACCAAAGCACTTCCGTTGGAAGGCACTCCTGAGGTGTTCCTGAAGAGGAGACTGGATTGCCACGCAACCAACTACAAGGTCAGAGAAGGATAAAGTGTGTATGAGCAGTTTAAAGCCTGGCCCCATGAAACTGTTCTGCAAAGAGAGGTAACACTGAACAGTGCTTTTGAAGACCTAAAAGCAGCCTCTACCTATGAACACAGTAGAATGGAGAACTCATTGCTATTGTTATAATGCCCCTGTGTTTTGATACAAAATAGAGAGGAGTTGTAAAAAAGTCTGTGAAGACTAGTTTGTTGGAATTAAATCCCGGAGTCCTAAGCAGAGACTGTTAAGGAATCTAAGACTCACTGTGGCCCAAAGGGCACATCTGTGTATAAGCACACACACACCTGCACTATTCTCTTAGGTTCAGTAGGACACAGCAAAAGAGAACCTCCTGACCCAAAATGGACACGACATTACATCTCCAAGCAGAACAAACAGCTGTTCTGAGTTAACCTGAATAAACAGAAAGCAAGTATAATATTACTCCAGATAAGCTAAAGGGTAGTCTGCTTGCTTGGTCGTCAATTATTAGACACCAACTGTTCAAAAGAAAGGAATTTTACTGGAGACATAAGTTTGTGCATAATATTGCAGAATTATACATAAAAAAGGTACAAAGGACTTGACCATACAGACTTGATCATTTTGTATCTGAAATGAACTTGAATTCAAAAATATTTTATTGAGGCATTGCCAATTATCAAGTGTTAAATCTATGAAAAAGAAAAGAAACCAAAATGAAAGGTAGAGTAAGAGAGGGACATTTTATGAAGACAGGAAATCCCAACATTTAATAATGCCACTAATAGCTAAGCATTGCTAAGACAATTGGCAACATTTGCTAAAAATGTGAATATGTAAATCACTGGGCAAGCCAAAAGCATTAATATCTTTCCTCAGACTCTTTAATAACTTGTTTTGGGGAAAAATACAGGCTCTGCAGTTTTGAAGATGGTATGAGTCTGCTTCAAAAGTTATCACGAAAGCTTAGCAAAAAGACTGAACTATAGCACACAACAAGCACTTATTTACATTTTAATGACTATAGCTCTTTACCTTTTGGGGACCTCAGTTTGAGATAAAAATTTAAATTTAAGAATTCATATGGCACATCAATAACTACTATTTGTAGTCTCTTAATCAAGCTGTTCATGATTTTATAAAAAGCACTGCATGCTTTCAGAAATGAATCCAACACAGAGCTCTAATCAAGTCCGTAGAAAAAAAGTAAAAAAATCCTAAAGACACGGTACTTTGTATAAGCAGTTGGGCAAGAGACATTTCTGAATCTGAAGGGAAATATTGTTTTAATTTGTGAATCATCTGTTTACAAAAGATTATGATACAGCAGTGCAAGTCTCCCACTACAATATCCATGTTTTTAAATGAAAGTTTTACTAAATCTTTTATCTGTACAAGATTTAAGGTTAATATAATTTTCTAACTTTCTTTCATCGGTATTTATGGGTTACAGATTAAAAGAACTAGGAAAAGAGTGATCTTACCTCATACAATACAATCCCATAAGAAATTACATTTTAGTAGCTAAAAGTATCCCCCTCACACTTGAAGAATTCAGATGATATAATAGTGCTGACTGACTCTGAAGTCAGAGAATATAATGTAGCTGCACACTGCATGAGTTCAAGGATTAAGGACCTTGTTTCTAGAACAGATTTGCTGGGACCTCATCCATTTTTTAACTAAAAGAGTCACACAGGGAGAGGTGAGAATTATTTTATTGAAAAAGAAAAGAATGGAGAGAAATATGAAAGGAAAGTCCAATGAAAAACCTAGCCTAATTCAGTTTTTCAAACAAACTAGAAAGAATGTAGGAGTCTAAACACCAATCTCCTGTCTCATGGTGAACAGAACACAGCTGCCACTGAGAAGTCAACTTAAAACAAATATGCTAGATTAATCACTGACCCAGCTAATTCATTATTCTATTCCATAGCCTTAATTTTATGTATGTCAGCCAAAAACAGTCACATTTTGTGTTACCTGGTATATTAAGATATTGCTTCATCTATGACTCTTGTCACTTAGATTTTTAATGTTCTACTTCAATGAAGTGCTTTTAAATGACAAATATTTAAGAACAGTTTTATAGATCAATTTCAAAATATAGGAATTAATTTTAGAATACATAATTTATAATAGAGCAATTTATTTTTAAGGGAAACTTATCAGTAAGAGTATTTCAGTACTGAATTTAAAAGAGACATACAGAAATGCGGTCTGTTACCAGACTCATCACAAGAAACTGTATCTGAAAAACCTAACAGACATCCTTGGCTATATCCACAAAAGCATTTAGTAGTTTGGTGTGACACTACAAAGAATAACATCCAGTTCAAGACTAAGATAATCTCGCTGAAGACCAGACTTTTTCATCCTCTTGCTGAGGACTAGATTTTTTCATCACTTCTCACTCCTTTGCTTTCCTAGTATATACACAAATATATTCCATATGCAATGATTCTCACATTTTAGGCACACAGGTGTATTCAGCAACTGTTTATAGCTAAGGATTATATAACAAGTAATTTTGAAAGAAACTTTGATAGAGAAGGATCATAGAATATTGAATTTAGTAACTATGCACAGCTTCTTCCAACTGTGTAACTTTTACAAACCTTTATTAATTCAACTGATTTCAATCCTTAATTATTTTAATATGTGAATCTCGTAATAAAAAATCCAACCACAACAAAAAAAACAACAAAACAATACTGTTCATCCTTTGGCCAAATAAAACATAATCCAGAGATAGTCTGAGACAGATCAACTCTGTGGGACTAAGCTAAGTGACAAAATGATTTACACAGGTACTTAAAGGTCAAGACTTCACAGTCTTGACCTACTCCTACATACAGGAGTAACATACACTGATTCATGTAATTCTCATATATACACTGTCCTGCCATTAACAGTGCCATTTTGTGTATATTCTGGGGAAAACGCACAAATACACCCAAACAAACTCTAACAAAACCCTCACAGAAGCTATGGAAAAGGATTCAGTTATTTGTGATGAGACATTATCACTGAAAGGCTACACAGTTCAATGAAGCCTACAAAGACAATGCTTCAAAAGTAGCAGCATGACCTTCAGGCAACCTAACTTCCATAGCAAATGCCCAAGTGAAAAGTTGAAATAAAACCACTTATTCAATATAAATGTCTTAAGATGGAGACATAAAATACTGTTTCTGTTCGAAGTTAAAGGAGAAAATCTAAGTATTCTGAGATTAATACTGGTGTGAAGAAATACCAGGTGGAAGAATATATTCTATGGCTGTTTAAAATTTCTAAGGATGCTCCTAAAATATATCCCATCTTCCGATCTGTTCATATCTGTTACCCTAGCAGTAAATTTGGTCAAGATAAATTTAGATTGAGTAGCTGTAGAAATTGATGATGAAAAGATGAAACCGAAATTTAAGTGCACTACTCAATCCTCTTTTAATTTTTACTGTATCAAAGAAAAACTGGTAGTCAAAACAGAGATCATACTTTAAAAAAAAAAAAATGAAATTTACCCAGCCATTTAAAAAAGTAAGCTATATGATTAACGGAATGTAAATATTTGAGGAAGTTTAGATAGCCAAGAATTGAAAGGGAAAAAAAACTAGTCACGATTCTCAAGTTTTTCATTTGCACCATTCCAAGTCTTTGGAACATGTTTCAAGGCGTGCATATGGCAGAAATTGAGGGCCTTTCCCTTCAAGGACCTACACATCAAGATAACTCAGGACATAAAGCAGGCTGGAGACAGGCTAACAGGTTGACCTTTTCCTTCAAACCTGTGGCTTGAATGAGCACTTAACTGTTACAAATCCAAATCATAAAGCAGCTGAGTGAATAGGCAACAAGAGTTGGGAATGTTTTTATGTTTGCTAAATTTGAACAATCATGGAGATAATATTGACTCCTGTGCTAACAAAGTTAATGTCCTCACACTCCTACAGTAGGACAAGTCATTTAAAGAATTCTTATTTTGACATATTATATAGAGGAAAAGAGCTCTGCTCTTATAGTCATTCAACTCAAATGTGTGGGCAGAGGTGGCAGAAAAGGGTATAAAGCAGCGCAACTTATGTAAATGGTAACCTGTTTTAAAACCTTTTCTTTCCCACTGTTTGTCAGCCAGCCTTCAAACAGGGAGGTATTAATACTTCCCATAGTAGATAGAGACATGCTGTTTGTGCAATTTTTAACTCTAAAGCTAGATTAGTATTTATGTCTAACTATGTCCAAAGTACAGTATCGGAAGTACAGTATTAGGGTCCTCATTAGAGGAAAAATTCCCAAAATAACCATAGTACTGCTATCACCTAAGCTCTTCCCTAACTTATACGGAAAGTCCAGTTCGAAATTTCTTACAAATTCTTTTCCTGCAGCTTCCTCCCACCAGATACTGATGGTACGGATTTCCTTTTACACTACTGTATTCCATTCCTGTTAGCTGACTGTCATTATCCACTGATAAAACAATTATATGGCAGGATCTGTGAAAATAAAGTCATTCCATAAGTGCACAATAGAATTTCACATCAGTTATTGGAAACCAGTTCTATGAGTCTCAGGTCAATACAACTTTATGGATATAATACACTAAATTTATGACTATTTGTAAGAGTACTTAAGTACATTTTGTCATTCAGCTGTGACAAGATTTCATATTTGAAGGAATACTAGTGGCTTTACTTACCCTGGACTTGAGGGAACCTTCCCAATTTTCATCCACATACCTCTAGGACAGCTCCTGCATAAAGCTGTAATAATAAACAGAAGCTGTTAATGACAAAAGTAATCTAAATTACTAGTTTATTTATGGCGTGTTATCTGTTAAACTGTTTTTCTCTGAGGAGGCAATATGCTACTCTGTTGATACTAATTACAAGTAAGATCCTAAACACAGTCACAATTCTAGACCTGTTTCTTATTTATGCAACAACTGACTCAAGATACATGATAATTTTCATGCGTTACACTAAAAATGTAAAAACAGGAAAAAAAGAGCATTTGAGATATACTGTTGGTATAAGCAAAACTTCATTTTAAAAAACGCATTGGACATTTTTCAATGCAAACTATAGGCTAGTAATAGGAAAACTATTCCTTCCTTCCCAAAGATACTAACAAAATCTCATTACATTAAATTTTGGTTTCCACTTTAAACCTAACTTGTTCAGTAAAATACTGCTTATAATAAAGATAAGGCAGTGACTTTAAACTTCTCATTTGGACTACTGATTGATTTTAATTAATTGTGTTTGTAGAAAAAGGACAGATCACATTAACAGGCCTTAGGCAAAGTAATATGTATAGGCTGGGTTAACTTTGATACTTGGATGACACTTAGATGTCAATCAATTCTGTCAGCTATGCAAGACACTCAGATACCCTAATGCACCCTAACCCTTTTTTCACTTATTGTCTTAAAATATAAGTTACTTTCAATTTCATATATCTAAATTTTAAAAGCCTCCACCTAATTATCTTGCATACTGTCATATTTTTAAACCATTCTGAGATTTTTTTTTGCAACATGCAAATGATTCTATAGTTTGCTGAATCTTAAATAAATCAACACCAAATTTTCCAGCTACTAACATAGAACTTCATACTCTAAAGTTAGGCATTTTAATAATACACATAGTCCATATACCATATATATAATACTGTATGCTAAATCACATCCTTCTAAGCTTTAAACTCCACTGTTTATAGATAAGCAGACAGAATGACCTTAATTTAAAAATTTTTATTCATTAGCTTCCATAGACAATTAAAACCTCTGCTTTCATTTTCTTTTAGACAATGTTTTCATAACAAAAGTGCAAGTCAGGATATAGAAAAATATAACCTTACTGAAATTAAATAAATTCACATTTCACTTAAAATGTGAACTGTGAACAAAAGTAATTAAAAGTAACTTCCACGAACCACTCTCAAAAACCAAACCATGCATGGTAGGACAGAACTCTCAAAGACAATTTTATTAACATTTCATCACCTATTGTATGGAGGCATTATGGACAGCCAGAAATACATCTTCATTTCTGAATATTCAAATTCTGAATTCTATGAATTAGAACGTAAGAAATACTCTAATTATTTTCAGGAAAATTACAATTTCTCTCTTGGTGTGAACTAATCTGTAATCATTACTTCCATGGGAAATTGAAAAGAGAATGTTACACTGCATTATCTGTTCAGAACAGCATCTCAGATATTTGCTTAACTACCAATACATTTTCAACTAAACATTGTATTTAAGATAAAAACCTAAGATTTGACTGTTAAAACCCAAAACCACTATGAAATGATACACAAGAGATCAAAAATACCTGATTTTTAAAAGCTTTTTCACCACCGAAATAAAGATTTTAATTTTAAAAAGGTAGTGATAAACAGCTTAGATACTAGCTTGCATAATTCAAGTTGCTCTGGAATTAAAACAGGAAGTAATTACAAAGATGAAGGAAACATGGAATAGTGGTTTATAAACTTCACTTACCTTGTCTCTGTCATTCTTTAAAAAACATTCAACAACAAATCTATCAGCAATCCTAGATTTAGATATTCCTTGCACACTCACTAATCCACTGAACATTTACACTGATTTCTCTGATACTGACAGTTATCTGCATTTTTCTATCAGGAAGTCAGTATAAAGAAGTAGACAAAGGAATAAATAGCCTTCTATCTAGTTAATGAACTATTTTAAGTAAGTCTATCATGAGCTAAGTAGACTCAAATTTAGGACAATAGTAAAATGAGCATTTTTGAATTCTCATTACTGCAAATAACTCTTAGTTATTTTTTTTCCTTCCAAACAAGGATTTTTATGGAACAAGATCACTGTAGGAATCTAAAATATGCAAGACATTTTGTAACTATTCACTATTCTCAGTTTGTAACTCCTGGCCAATATCTGATAGAAATTTAACAAAGAAAACAGCTCAATCATTGATGTCTAAATTTTGAGCTTGTAATTCTGCCATAATTGAAATCCAACTGTTCTGGTACAAAAAGGTTTAGATTCATGCTGGGACAAACAGCTGCTCTCCTGATGGCTAGACCAGAAATAAAAGAAGAATCAACTGGCTTCATTTATAACTCTAAACAAAGGTATCTTTTGCAAAAAACACAGGTTTATTTGCATCACTTAGCCCACCACAAAAGCCTAGTTGTTAATATCCGCTGCTGCTACCATCTCATTGTGTCCAAAGCAGATGCTCTCCAAACTTCCTTGTGAAGGCAGTCACTGTGTTCAAGTATTAATATGAATGACATGTATCACTCAGCATGGAGGCACACAAATATCTTGAGTCAGTTCATTACACAATGCTTAACTCATGAGTCAGTTCATTTTAAAGTAATGCTTCACTTGTTTTAGTGTGCATGAAAGTGAGTTTAGTACTACAAGAAATGCAATAAAGACTCTCTAAACTATTACTAGTGTCCATGCTAATATCCAAAACAAGTGCTGTTATGATTTCCAGGCTGATTCATGTCTGCATCTATAAAAAGAACTTAGCTTTTTTTACAGCATTCTAATAGTCATGTTTTCGAAGGTTATTGGGACAATATCTGAACTTTTCCCTCATGTTTTCCAAAGCATCAACTTCAGTTCATTCAAAAGCTTTTGTAAAGCACTTTAAACTCTTGTAACAGTTCATACTGATGTAATCAAGATGGCTCTTCACAGGTGAGAAGAGAAACTACATTATCAGTCATGTCTACTTTACTGATAAAGGAGAGTGCGAATTATAGCAGGATAACACCATTTACATAAGAATTGTGCTAGTTAAAAATATGCATTGTAAAAATAAGAAACTTTAACTTACATGAAAGAAAACATTTCACCTGCTATTAGGAAGGGAATTGAAGCAATTTCTGCAAGACAAAATTCCAGCAGTGCTTCATTTATACATTGAATTGGTATTGTTATCACAGTTACTCATGGAAAAGACTCCAGAAGAAAAGTTACATTCCTGCTATGTAACCATTAACATTTACAATCAAACAGGAATTCAGATCAAACTGAACTGCAAAATGTGGTACTGAACAGAGATTGCTCCTTGATCATAATAAAATTATGTTAGATCAAAGGTGACAAAAAAGTTTCATAAAATACAGCAAATGATATCTAATTTTACTTCTATGACACTTAGGCTTTGCACGCTACTTTCTTCTAGCTACTGACTCAGACTGACCCTGCCTGACACAGGTTACCAAGTGTCATTCAGACTGGATTTGTACAGCTGTTTGTAGTCAGCTGAAAAAAATATAGTGCCAGCATATCGTAAAACATGAAATGAAACACGCTGTTGAGGCAGAGCCACAAAAGGGTCAATAGCTACTTTATGGTACCTGGATTCTCTCTCATATCTGTGTATTGCCTTCTCCTAATATCAAACAGTTTAAAAAACATAGTTTAGTTCTGAGAACAAGCAGTAAAGCAAACTTATGACTACAGCTAAACCTCTAAAATTTTCACTGGCCTCAGGCACAAGATGATCTTCCACTAAATATTTAGTAACAACTCCCCTTCCAATGCAAACAACGTTTGTATAAAATTCAGTGAAATTCTAATTTCATATTAGGATATAAGCAGATCTGCAGAAGAGAGCTCTTCATCTCCTATCAACTACAAAAAAATTTCAGGAAAAATATGGAGTTATTATTCTTAATGACCACAGTTGCTTGGTATATGCAAAATGGTACTGTTGGAAAAGCAGGTAAAGGATCTCTTTTATGAAAGCATGCAAATTAATTTTTACCATGTTCCATCCACCCACCCAGAAAAGCAAAACAGCCTAATTAATATTTGTTCTTCTGGGAAATTTACAACAAAAAGATTTTATTGCAAGTTTCTTTTGTTTTTTCCTGAACTCTTCTAACTAGCAGTTCATTTGTGATTTCTACTAGAAAACTAATCTTCTAAACTAGAAAACTTTAAAAGAATATACAATGAGAGAAACTATAAAATATAAATAAAACTGTAAAATAGAACTATAAAATAGAACTACCAAATATTTTCTATGGGAGAGAATGCACTGATATGGACAGCTCAAGGTTTGCAAAATCACTCTTGTCTTGTCTTTTCCTGGAGGCAGAACATGAGTAAGAATCTGTGGGGTTAACAGGGAGCAGCCAGAAAGCCTCACTGCCAGGAACATTATGAATTACTGCTCTATAATACAGAAAGCCAAGAAAGTCATTGCTACACACACACATCATTCTGAACTGATGTCATCAGTAAATTTAGCAACAAAGCAACTTCTCCCATTGACAGCTCATTATCCTATGAAGGGAGATGCCTAACTCTAAATAAGAGTTTGGAAAGAGTCTAACAGTCAAAAACCAGTTATGTGAATCAGTGCTACTCCTGTGATTAGTGATATGTATTACAGGCAAATTGCTCTGAACAAAGATGAAGCAGAATCTAAGCTCTTATTTGTGGGGAAGGAAATTCTAACTGAGTATAAGGGTGAAAAAAAAGTCACAATGATGGTGTTTAAACACTAAAATAATTTACTCAGAAAGACTGGATAATCTGCATTCTTGGAGATCCTCAGGACTTTGAGTTCTGCTTTGAGTAGGAGACTCAAAGGAGACTTTTTATTCTGTACATACAAAGCACAGTTGTGCATTACTATTACATTCTTCAGCATACAGGAAATGTGTCATCTACCACTATTTTTGATAGATGTGCCATCTATCACTAATTTTGTTAAATTGTATTCTTCTTGCAGGATTCTATAAACATTTCTGCTCTTTAAATCCAATAACCACCAAGAAGTTCCAAAATCACTTCTGCTCCTGGCAGCCTATTTATTAATTTTGGCCTTTGAAATGGTTTGGTGTAAGGTCATGTGAGCAAGAGATCTGGCACAAGGGTGAGAGACAAAATGCAAAAGCTAAGCAACCGTCGACTTTAGATCTCTGGAGCTGTAGCCTGGATTAGGTGGTGTGAATACCCAAATAGAGTGAGTGTGGAGAGCAGAGCTGAATAGAGAAGGGTGGCAGAAAAAGGGCTCCTATGTACAGGCTCTCATTTGGACCTAGTCAGAACTACGCAAGCAAAAGGGTATAGGCAGGAAGTTAACAGGTCAGATTTCAATTCTGGAATATACCATCTGATTCTATCTAAGCACCTACTTACCTCTAGAAGTAGAATCCCTGAACATTTCTTTTATTCTGCAGAGTCTGTGCTTTTGTTAAAAATTTAAGCATCTTAGAGTTGCAAAGAAAACCGTGAGAGTAGGTCTCGTATTTATTTGACCTTGCACATTTCATTAATTTTGAGACTTTTACTTTTTGAAGTTTCTTCAACAAATGTAGACTCAAATGCCAGTACTTTATCTAGATGAAGGTCAGCCTTAATTAGCTAAATCTATTCCACTCACCAGCACAGATGCACATCAACAGCTGAAACTCACATTTAGCAAATTCACATTTACAGTTTCCCTAAGTGTTTTTTTTCACTGATAAGATTAGATAGAGCTCTTCCCTGGGTAAGGCTTATCCTATTACAGACAGATAATGTATTTTATCTTAGTTTATCTGACAGAGATGAACACTTGGTGAATCTGAGCCAAACAAAAGACAGTAAATTTCTGTCTTAGGCACTGACTAGCTAGCTGCACTTTCCTTATCTAGCACTACTGCTTGTCAACATTAATTTTCTTTGCCAGTAACATCATGTACAGAAGAAAGAGAAAGAGTGTACATGGTAAAGTTCCTGAGAAGGACATCCATTGCAGCAAATTTTTAGTACAAGGAATGGTTCTGAATAATATTTTGACTCAACAGTACTGGTGAGAGACTTTCTCAATTAGAGAGAACAGTATCATCTCAGTTCCCCTATCATTACAGCCCATATGAACTGTGTGGGACACTTAGTTAAAAGCAAACTTTGAAAGGAGATCATATGACATACTAGTCTTAATTACGGAGTTCTGATTACTTACTTGAATGTTAAATAAAATATGCTGTCATTGAATCACACTATTTTTGAAGTCACACTTGCTAGAAAACCAATGAATTTGAACCATTTTTGTGTAGCATGTTAACAATAAGGAATACAGTTATGTAAAAACACAATTTGATTTTTTACAAAGTAGCCAAGAGACTTTACAGAACATATCAAAAGGCAGAAAAAAAATGGGGGTTTTGAGAAACAGCTAGAAGTAGCGAACTAAAATTCTAATTAATTTCTGTAAGCACTGACATGACTTACACTTACTTTACATTGCTGAGATGTTAATGAATGCTAAGTAGTTCTCTGTTTTTAACCATTGAGTTGAAAACCAGAAGTTCCAATGAGAGTGGAACTATTGACGTTAAGAGCCTCCAGCAAAACAACCAGGCAGTCAACAGTAATTTGAGTGTAGCGCTTTAATTAGTGAAATGAAATGAAAAAAAAAAACAAACTTGAAAAATGAATGTAAATTGAGTCACACAGGAATAGCCAGAAGCATTAAAAGCACTTCAAGTTATTCTACTTCCAGTAATTATTGTGAATTTTGTAAACTATTTTTTGAGCTTTAAAAAGTAAGTCTGAACAAGAATGTCACCTTATTCCTTCTTATAATTCATAAGAGCACATTTACGAATTCTACAAATGTAAAAGGGTGGAGTTTTAAGAAAGCTTTCAATTTGTGTTGTTGGTTTTTTTTAACAGAAGAAGCACCTAGTCATTACACCTGATGTCATGTTTTCTAAGCCACCAAACACTTTAGCATTATAACATAACAAATACTTGACAGTAGAAATTCAAAATGCTAAAGTTCGACACATTAGTGAGCAAAGTATATTTCAAAGCTCCGTTTAGATATATTGATAACATTTACGGGTTGTAGCAATCCTGCATAGAGCAACTGTGAAATTTAATGTATTGCAAATTTTATCAGAGAGTTGATTTTTAAAATCAATTTGGATTTTGACACGCATATATTGTTGAGATAAATCTAAGATTATAATACACAATTAATGGAATATGCTTATAGCTATGTCTGAAATGATCACACAGCCTAAGTGAAGCTGCAGATGGAGTGCAGCTATTTTCAGCTACTGCAAAATATGGACAATCTCTCCTGCTACTACAATTTCACGCACAGTTAGCTTCACCTCCATTTCATCCTTCTATGTTTTACACACCAGCAGTACTCTGCATCTGACAGACTGAGGCTTAAAACTTGCAGCTGTCTAAAGCAATACTGTTTAGGCTAGCTTCTGAATTAGTGTGAGACTGCATATAAAATCTCTAGAGGAGGAGAAAATAACCAAAACATTTTCCATTTTACCCACAGTCCAATTATGAAGTAATTAAAATATTCCAGTGGACAGGTGTCAGCAGAAGTTCAGAGCAAGACAAATTCCGTGTAACAAAAGTATCTCACAGCTATTTTCCACAATGTCAATTCACAAACTACTGGACCAATAACAAGAGCAGGATTAATAAATAAACTTCTTTCAAGGCTATGAAACAGTCCAAATCTGTGAACACCTCATTTGAGGCTGAACTGATACTATGCAGCAGGAAGTATTTTTAGGCCTGAGGGTATTTCACAGATCATTTGTGAAAAGTACCAATTACATAAAAATTCTCAGATAGATGTGCTATTACCTTTAATTTTAAATTGTCGTTTAGAACTCAGGCACAAGTCATGCAATAAACTAACTCTTGCTTTCCCTCTTTCTAGTATTTTCCACATACTTGCAAAGAGCATTCAATTAAAATTCTGAAGCCTGTCCTGGAACTCCAGTAGTTTGCAAGTCTGCTTGTAGCACAGACTACCAACCTGCTGTGCCACCTCATGGGAACCAATACCTGCTCACATAATGAGCAAGATACATCCCATACTGGAATCCTGGTTCAGAGAAGAAAGATTCATGTACTTGGAGGATGTTCAAGTATGTAGTCACAGCTTTAGCAAAACCCAGAGCACCACTGCTCTGGAACTCAGCAATATGCCAGGCTGCTAATCAGAAAGTCAAACATCTTACATCAAGATGCAGGTTTTCAGAGTAAGATTAAAAATTCTACAAGTAAGAGGAGAGGAAAAAAAAAAGCCTTTAAAAACTTTCAACATCCATTCACTCTTTACTATCAAATTTTCATCAGAAAGAAAATTTCTGTGGTGATGGAAAAAAAAAAGGGGAAAGGAAAAATTAGCAAAAGGCAGGATTCAGTTTTTCCATTCTGCATGCATATCATGGAAATTCTTGTTTAGCAAGCAGCTACTATAAATTATACTGTTAATTTTTATGTAACAGTAAAAATCTCAAGCTCAATTACAGACACCTGTTACCACCAGCACTATGTTAAAACAAGTCAATCCAAAATGTGATGATTCTGAATACAATCTGTTAAGATAATATTAACAGTCTCCAAACACTAATTTTCCCCTGGCTAGTCTTCCAGGCAAGTTACTGAGTACAAGTTTAAAAAAAATTTAAAACCTCCAAACAATCACCAAATCTGAAATACACATTTCTAAGCAGTAGTAACAGTATAAAAAATTTCCACTTTCTGAAACAGAATTCATAAGAAAAAATAGAAATGATGCTGTAATAAAATGATGCTAAAATAAATATAAAAATATATTAAAAATATAAAATGTTATTATAATAAAATCATAACGTTATAACAATCCAATCTTTCTATTTACACACACTATATGGAAAGCCTGCATTCAAATCCAGATATGAAAATGTATGAAAAGGCTATCATAATCACTCCTATAATTCAAGTTGATGTCTACCATATTAGCTCTAAATCTCAAATATCATTTGTATTACATTCCTTCAGAAATGTCACAGAAATAAGAAAAGATAAAGTAATAATCAAAATGTACATTGTTCACATTTACTACAAAACCCAAGCAGAAAATGAAACTGTGCAAACCAACACAACAACTTAAAATATATAATTTCTTGCATCCTGTGAATATACAAGGACATCTGGTTCACTATGACGGAATTTGTCAAGCAACCTTGAGACCCTGTCCAGCTCCATTTATTTTACTACATGGATCATGGCTAGAAAAAAAAAAGTTTTCAGACTAATAAAACTTACAGTGTGAAGTCTTGATGACAAAATGGCATTTGCTTATCCTTACACAAAGTGTGATTACCAATACAATGAAATCTAGGTCTGATTAAGGAAATTCAGAAAAATATCTATTGATTTATTTTCTGTCATTTGATCCAACTTTTATTAATGCAATGTTTACAGTACTAAGTGACATCCTTAAGTTTGTTATTCATAAATTGCTAAGACATTTTTACTCAGAGAATATATTGACAGAAATGCAACATAACTCCTCAAGCTTATTTCCCCATCAAATGACAACAGAAATTGTCCTGCTCCGTAAGTTCTTGTGCTACATCTTATGCACAGAGGCAAAACTCTGAAAATACTACCTGAGCAATTTAAAGCATCCTCTCCTTACATGAGGACAGGAAGCCTTGCTGCTGCTGCCAGCACAACTGTTACTGAGCACACTGGAAACCCCTTCTATTTAGCCATTCCCTGTTAGTATATTTCGTTAGACTTTATTCTGAAACTTCAGGTTTTGTGTATGGATAGATATGTACATATTTATATATGTAAGCATAGACACGTAAAAGAACTGGAGCATTCCCCAGAGACACATTTTCCTTTATAAGGTTCATGTATCTAGCAAAGAAAAAGCCTTACATATCAAGTCCCATAAGGATAGTATTGAAATATTACTTCAGTAATGTACAAAATATCACAATTTACAACTTAAAGTCTGTCGATATTAGGAAACTACTAATTATTAATTCTCTGCCAGTCTCAAACACTTGCTTCATGACACTTAATATATTGCACCTAACACTGTAATCAGTGGTTTTATTAAAAATCAAATGCAGACTTTCTTTTTTAAATTTTAGGCTGAATTTAATTGACAGGAGAAACCTCCTAAATTTCCTCATTAATTTCTTGTTGTCAGTAACTTCACAATTTCCTAGCTGAAAAAAATTTTAGCCTCTCTCCTTCTTGAAACCTCTACTTTCCTGACAATTGATTTGTCTTCAATATATTCTAGAACACACTTAAATTACCACGTATTAGAAAACAAATGTTCTTTCCAAGAATTCTAAAACTTCTTCCTTGATAACATACCTTAAGGAACACAGATATTCATTTACTACTGATAAAGGAAAGCTTTTGCCTTAATTTAACTGATCGAAGCACAGCATGAGCTCTGAGAGAGATCATTCCCAAAATATCCAGCTGTTCTAACTGCTGCAGGATGGAGTTGAGCAGTCCTGCTTGTCAGGTTCGTGCCACTTCAGGAACTGCCCTGGAGGCTGCATCAGCCTTTTGTTCCTCAGGACTGGCCATTACGTTAGGGGTACCTTCCACTTAAAGGAAGCTGGATAGTTCCCATGTATGGTCACGTCACACCAGAGCAGGGCTGCCAAAGAACCAAAGACTCCCCTATTGGTACAGGGACATTACTTTACAGCAGTATGGCAAGTCTGCAAAGCTAGACCCCGTAGATGTATATTGGGCTATGAATAAATGTTGCATTTTCCCCTTGAAATTATAATACAGATTCTCATACATTTTTTAAAATGAGAAGTTTCATAAACATAAAATGTTAAATTATTCCACAAGGAGGTCCAAAACTCACCTTTCTAGTTTCCAACTGAGCTTCTTCTTGGCAGCACTCCCTGCAGAACGGATCCAACTGATTCAGATTGAACTGTCCAAGAAGGTTGCAAGAACTGCACAGCAAGTTACTGGAAAAGCCCAGCTCTCTGCAAGCTTCTGATGACAACTGTGCTCCATAAACACTTACCTGAAAGTCAATACAATGTTATACTTTAGTATTAATTAACTTTTTTTAAAGATTACTTAAAATGTTTCAATGGTTAGAAAATGAGTAAGTCTCTTGTGACTGTTTCACAGTAATGCCTAAATGGTCAGCCCAAGGGTTCAAAACACTACCCGATTTTAAAAAAGGCTCTTAAACTAACTGGGAATTCCAGACACTCATATGTACATTTCCAGGTATCAAACCTGACAAAATTAATTTATATATGCTTCTAATAACTATTGTTTTCCTATTGCTAACTCCAAATTAAGAAAAAACCCCAAAGATAATGAATCAGCTGAAATGCATGTGTCTACAGCTTTCTAAAGCCCCCTCTTCAAAAAGAATTTCAGTAAGTTTTGTATCACTGAAAACAGTCTTGGAAAGTAATGTAACAGCTAAGCTTGGGAAAAACACAACCAGGAAGTGATGAAATTACCCAAACCGCTCAAAAAGATATACAGGTAGGATTTTAATTTCATGTTTGCATAATGTTACTGAAAGTCACATATACTATAAGAGTAAGTGCGGACAAAAACCTGTAATTCTGATTTACTAGGAATACTACAGGCAAATTCAATTACATGGGTTCTATGTAAAACATCAGCTCTGCCTTTTATGGGCAGCAAAAATAATGCAATCAAACACAACACTTAAATGATATTTGGGTTTTGTTCTCATAGAATCACCAAGGTTGCAAAAGACCTCTAAGGACATCGAGTCCAATCCTTAACCCAGCACCACGGTGTTCACCCCCAAACCATGTCCCAAGTGTCACATCCACATGCCTTTTGAACACTTCCAGAGATGGTGATTCCATCACTTCTCTGGGCAGCACGTTCCAATGCCTGACCATATTTTCAGTGAGGAAATTATTCCTAATATCCTACCTAAACCTCCCCTTGTGCAACCTGAGGCCATCTTCTCTCATCCCATGACTTGTTACTTGGGAGAAGAGACCAACTCCCACCAGGCTACACCCTCCTTTCAGGCAGTTATAGACTGATAAGTTCCAGGATGAGCCCCCAGCTCCGTCAGCTGCTCCTCACAGAACTTGGGCTCTAGGCCCTTCCTGAGCTCCACTGTCCTTCTCTGCCTCCCTCCAGCACCTCAATGTTCTTCTTGTAGCAAATTCATATTCCTACTTTTCTACACATGGATTTCTCACACCATGGCTTAAAATCTTCCCCTCCAGCTGTTTGCTTTGGAGGGAAAAATGTGAGAGAGGAAATTAAGAGAGGAGAGAAAGGAGGTGGTTTTCTCTTATGCTTCTCAGTCTGGGTAACAGACCTCAGGCAAAACCTGCGACATCCAAAGCACCAACTTTGAATCAGCACTGTGTTCAGAGATGAGAGAGAAGGCACTTGCAAACTGGACTGGATGATAACAGACCAAGACTGGGAAGAATTATGCTGAGCCAAACAGGAAAGTACAGAAAAAAACCTGAGTTTGTCATTCAGCAAATCATACTTCTCTTCACATTCACACATGATCTAATCCATACAGCACAGCCAAGCAAGGCAGAGACAAAATTCATTTCCCCTGCTGAAGTGGCCAACTGACAGCTGAAGAAAAGACATGTCACTTATGTGACAGAAAATATTATGGATTGAGAATTGGCAGAAAATATATTAGATGCCTCATTATTCTGTTTCTCTGTATCTGCTCAAAAAAAAAAAGAGTTAAAGCAGAGAAGTATAACATACAGAAAACCTATTCTGTTCGACAGAAACCTATTTTTCTTCTTCCTACATGACACTATGACAGCAGGCAAGAAAAATGGAACCCTATTCTACCGGAGTAACTTACCGTTTTTTTTTGTATTTTTACTAATGTATTTAATTTTTTTAGCATTTTGTATTTATCTTTTTTAAATATTTGTTTTCTGAGGGATACTGGCAATAAGAGGTACAACAACACAGTAGTATAAAAACCCCTAAGGAGCATTCCAAACACTGCCAAAGCTACATTTTAATTATTGTTCACTTGCTAAATTAATGATGGTAGTAACCAAAACAATTTTCTTGCACCTTGCTGCTTGCCATCCACCCACCCCTTTGATGCTTTACTGTCATCTTTTCACCACTTTTGAATCTGTACACCTTGGTGCAAAAACAGGGCTACTGGCATTGTCCCTTACACCAACAGTGTATGAAAGCAAGTAAAGGCTCCATTACATGGTAATTCCTCACTCAAGCGGTTGTGGCTACACGGCAAGCTCAAAATAACTTAAGAATAAAACTACAGAGAGGTAAAGGAAAAAATAAATAGAAGAAAGTCTCTCTCCCTGATATTCTTCCTTATTTTTTAGTACCTTAACTATCATATTATCCTCAAATAATAAATGTGCTAATCATAATAAACGTCTCTGACTGAGACTGGAAAAAACCCCTCACACTTCAGAAGCTAAATTCCCATCAGAACAAGATAATTTCAGGTACTTAGCAAATGATGCGACTCATTTAATCACCATTTTCTCTTTCAAAGCTTTGACTCCAAATACACGTTACACTGTTGCTTTGTTTTCGCACCAAATAATTTAATATATTAAAACAAAGATGGCACCAATACAAACTGTTTTAGGAGGAAGGCAGAAGCAGAGACCAGTCTCCGAGATGGAGAGCAAAAGAAGGGGCCACGGTCGCAGGAGTGGGAGGAAATGCTCACGCCTCCCGCACCGGGACACGTCTCACTCCGCCTCCCTCGCCCTCGCACCGCTCTTTCTCTCAGGAATTGCAACCGCGTTCAGCCCGGAGCGCGAACATGCCAGATCCGACTCTCACCGCCTGCAGCCCCAGGAGCCAGCAGAACCAGCGCCGCCCCAGTGGCCCCAGCTCGGCCGCTGCCGCCATCTTGGTGCTGGAGCGCTCCTGCCAGCGCCGCCGGGGGCCGCAGAAGGACCTCACTCGTCGCGGGTGGCCGACATACCGCCTGATGCGGGGAGCACAGACGCGCTCCCAGCCCCCGGCACCACAAGCAGAAACAGCTAACCCACAATATCTCCTAGAATTTTAGAGCAAAGATATTTTAGTACGTTCAGAACAGTGCTTCGCAGCGAGGCTAGAGGAACTCCCGTTCCCCAACGCTGGTCGGGCATTGAGTAAACAACCCTGAAAAAAGCCCTTTCCACTTTCTCGGAAATTGCTGTCAACCGGCACATCGGCCCCCAGCCCAGCGACTGACAGCCGATCCGACCAATAGTATCGTGCTTCTCGCAAGGGCCGTGGTGGCTGTGGCCAATGAGAAGGGGAGGATGGGCGGGACTTCAAGCAGCGCCTTTCAATCGGGAAGGGACGCATGTAGGTGGGACATCGCCTCGCTCCGGCGATTCAGA
>VZRN01005936.1:1251211-1303526 GCA_013397935.1 Dasyornis broadbenti | reverse complement strand
GGCAGCGGGCGCGGCCGGGGCGAGGCGCAGGGGGCGGCAGCGCCGGGGGCTGAGGGAGCACGGCCGGGCTAGGGGAGCCCCGCCGGGCGCTGCTCCCGCTGCCTCCGTACGCTGCCGGGCCCCCGGCGTCACGGGACCTGATCGGTGCGGGCCGGCCACTCTGCAGAAGGGGCTGTCCGCGGCAGCCTTGTCCTCTGAGTTCATTTGTTTGTTCTGCGAGATCAGGAGACCTGTGAGAGGTCAGTGCTGGGAAGACAAACGTGTCTGTAGTGTCTGAACCATTTTGGTCAGAAGAGCTGCGGTGCTCGGAGCCATGGGCAACGGCGGCCGGCCTGCCGGTGCCTCCTCAGCCACCTGGCGAGGGAGGAGAGAAGCAGCTGTGCTGCCCAAATTGAGCCTGGTTCTGCTGCTGCTGCAGCGAATTATCATCTTCTTCACATCTAATTTCTAATTCAGACGTTTTACTAACGCTTGGCACTGTGATAGAAAGCACGGTGTAAAGAAAACAAAGCTAAAGACATTGCTCTTAATGACAAATGGGTAATTTGTTTCACTCTCATTTACTACAGGATGTTATTTTCTGCATTTACTGAGTGTAGTTAGTGATTTCCTAGACTGTCACTGAGCTGTACTTAACAGAATAGCAATGAAATAGAAATCTCCTGTGTAAAATTTCTTCTCTTCCTGCCTTAAAAGGATATTTTTAGAGTAGTATCTGCCTGGTAGGTAACATCTTACTACTTTGTTGTACATAAGGTTGCAGAACTTGTAAAGATTTTACATTACTTAATGAAGGGTCTCAAGGGTGTGAAAAATTGCTATTCTGAACCTAGTTTGTGGTGCCTAGGAGTTGTGAAAACAGAGCACTGAGACTTTTTGGTGTATTCAAGAGCAGGAACTGGTTTGCAGACATTGTGGATTTGCTTTCTCATATTATTTGACTCTACTAAGATATTTAGATTATTAACTATGGTTGATAGTGTAAATTTAAATTTGAAGGAAGAAAAGTGCACATCATGTTCTTTCTGGTGTTAACACTAGAAGTGGTTTTGAGTGACATAGATAGTTGAACAGTAAGTTTTTAACAGAATCCGCATAACTTAATGTTGAGCTGTATGAATGCCATTGGTATTTTACTTCACAACATTTCTTTTCCGCATCACTCCCTCTGAACTACGTATTAGAGATTAGGACCCTGTAAATTGCAGCAGCTGATGGCTTGAGTTGAGGGAGACCCTTACTCTGCATAGTCTTCAACTGAAAGTTCCTACCAATTGTAATCGAGGCATTTTTTTTGCAGGGTCTCAATAACTTTAAACAAACATTCGAAGAAGAAAATGAATGAAATGGGAAGATAAAGCAAGCGCTGCCATAGTGCTGAAGGTTCAGTCGTATTTTGTATACATCTGCTTTAAAGTGGTTCATAGCCATGGCTTCAATGCTTCTGTTGCTGACAGTGTGTGTTACTTTCGGGAAATCTACCTCCTGGCATGAAAAGAGTAACATAATGCCTGTAAGAATAAAGAATTTTGCTAGTAAAACCTCTTATTCCTCCTTAATATATAGGCAATGGACATGTTTAAGTTACATATTTAGAGGATTAAAATACGCATACTGCTTTGGAACAAGAATCTAATTACCATCTTCTGCTGATTTTATTTCTTAAGGAGAATGGGAAGCTATTGTAAAGTTTCTTAAAAGTAAGATGGAAAGATTTACTTTGTGCGCAACTTACTGGTGATTCTCCAAAACCTGTAGATGGAAGGGGAAAAGGGCTTTCTGCAGCAGCTTTGAACTCATTTTTTAGTGTGAGAATATGCTTTGTAAAAAGCTGTCTGAATGTCTCCCTTTTCACATGTTTGGTATGTATTTTATGACTAGCAAATGTTAAAGTTTCATTATGGCTGGTTTTTTTTTTTTACTATCGTGGTTGGTTATATTTCTGCTGAGCTGCAATACAGAAAATGGTTTTCTTCAAATCAAAGTAATTAATTGGCCTAATGCACTTGAATGCCAATTTTTCTCCCTGCCCGCTAAAAGAATGGGGGGGTGTGTGTGCATGTGTGAAGTGATACTGTGATTTTAGGGTAAGGACAGAGTAGCTCTTTTGGTCTTTCAGTTGTGTTTCAGTGCGTGCCTTATGTCAGAAGTCTCATTGCACAGCGTTTGAGGACTGGTTTTTGAGCTACTCCACGTGTTTGCGTTGATATATCATGTGATAAACTGTCATCTTGGAAAGTTCTTGTAAGAGTTAGCCATCGGCCAGGAAAACCAAATGACTTCAGATTTGGTAGCAAAATAATTGTGCAGTCTTATCTGCAGTTCTAAAAATTTGCAACTGTACTTCCTGACAGAAAGGGCTTTGTCAATTCCTTCACAAATAAACAACTCCAGATTCTGTAGTAAGCAGTTGGGGGCCTTAATTTCAGTTTAATAACTTAAAATATCATGCCTATAAGGTGAAATTGGAGCATGTTTCTGGGTGAAAAAGTAATGGGAACCTCTTTTTTTTTCCTGTAAGACTTTATATAGGTAAACCTGGTCACCCTGGTAAACTTTTCTAAGCTGAGAAGTATAGGACATGTAAGCAAATGATAATCACAAATGCTGTTGCTTCTTTTTGTCTCAGTGATGAAATTACTATGATCCTTTAAAAGGATATTTGTAAACCTGTGGGCTTCTTCATATGAAAAATAACTTCCTAATTAAAAAGAAGTAAAATATTAATTTTAACTTCTTTGCAGCTCTTTGAAAATATTTTGTAGTGGTGAGATCACAAGCAGAGTGCGAACAATTTGAAATACTTTTTTTATTGGGGAGATTTGTACCTGCAGCTATTAATCTTTCATATTATTTTCAGGTTTACATGGTAAATTAGCTTTCTCTCCAGACTAAGCTGTCCCTAATTGCCAGTGAGAACTTTACTGTTTTGATTTAAGCCTGGTGTAGGTATGTGCCTATTAGCTAGGAGTGTACAGCCCTAATAGAGAATATTGCACAGGACATGCAAATGTTGAGGTTTCACTGTCATTCCTAGAACAGAAGAACAGAAGTAATGCCTGACTGTCCCTTTTGGGTGTTGGAAGCTTATTGAGTGCAGCTCTGCCTTTGGTATAAACTGACCTAGCATTTAACATGTTGAATGAGTACCATGCTATCTCCTGCATTGCCATTAGTATTTGTGGTGAGTTGGATCAAAAAAATGATTCAGCTGGATGCAATCCATCCCTATCTTCTCCCCCCTCCCCGAGATTTTGTAATTTATTGGTGGGGAGAAGGAAGAGGGAAGTTCATACGTTGAAATAATTGTGTTTTACAACACCAAGCACTAGAAGGACTTCAGGTTTGGCCAGGGAGGTGGGAGAAGACGGTGCCTCATTTGAGGATTGAAGTCTGTAGGATTGATCAGAGAAGGTGAGGATAGTAGATGGAAAAGGATTGCTCTTTGGTGAGGTGGAAATGGAGTAATAATGCTACTTTCTAGCACTTTGGTGATGTTTACATATTCCATTTGGAAAAAGTCTATGTCTGAGAAACATGATACACTGTAGCACTGAAAGCAAGGATGGAACCTGCTTCAGATCATGTTGAAACACTTCTTCGCTGTAATGTTGGAGTGTTTCTTTTGTTAAATAATAAACAAAATAATGGCTCATATCTGTTAATTCAGTACCTTGAATTCAGCATATAGAAGTCTGTCATTTAAAAGAAAGCCTTAATATTTTACTTTTTTTTGGTTTGTTTTGTTTTAAAATAATTAAATAATAATTAAATAATTTGAAAGGCTAAGGCTCTTTTCCTAAGCTCAGGAAAGAAAATTTATCAATGATTTATTGCCAGATTAAAAAAAAAATTTAAGGTAGTTTCTTAGTGCCTGTGGCTCTTGCTGGGGTATTATCTTTCTAAGCACTGTGCGTACCTAATAAACCACTGTTTCCTTGAAATTAAAGGATTTAACTTCTCAATGATTAAATCTTACGCTTTATGGAAATACAAGATTTTCTGCTTTTTTGGGATGATGAAATGATAGACATCTCATGTTTCCTTCATTTAGAAATAACAAATCTCCTGTTGGTAGGCCTGCCTGTTGCATGTTGTTGGAAAATCCCTCAGAAAACTTCTTAAGTTGTCTGTTCTAATAGAGCACTCGTGGTTCCTTAGCGTATTGTTATTTATAATTGAACATTTATAAAGAGGAACACTGAACATTTATGAAGAAGAGTTTGTGATTGTTGGCAGGTCAGGCCACACACTGCTATGCAAATAATTTCCTAGCATTTTTTAAAATATTGTCCTTTTACCCAGTAGTTATTATTTGCTGCTGAGTAGCCCAAGGCGTTCCCTCAGAAGCTGCTGTATACAGGGTTTCCTGAAATAAGAATTGTAATGCTGCTTCCTTAATATATCTCCATCCAGTGGAACTTTCTTCCACTTTGTCTTGATGGTTTTATCATACTTTTTCACTTGGTTCTCTCTTACCGTTCCCTTCCACCATGCCTCCGGTTGTCCCAGACAGTTTCAGAATAAATTTTAAACTATTCCCATTCTACAGTTGTATTTCCCATTGAAAACTGTGATACTGAGTAATTGGATGAATTTTGTTTTACTTTAAGTTGTTGTTCATGTTTTTATATTTCTTTATAACTTTTTGGGAAATAAATGTTGCAGCTGTTGTATTTTCTGTGAAATTGGTAGTGCCTGAACTTTGACTAGCACAGAATTGTGTGCATTCCCAAACACACAGCAAGGCAGCTCAGATTTGCTAATGGGTTCTGTGTCTTGTCTCACCCCTTTTTGCTGGTACCTCAACAGCTGGTTATAACAGTGGAAATAAGAGGCATAACTTTTTAAAATATCTTTCCCCTTCTGAAAGGCTGCATGTGACAAATTTTAGTATTGTTGGACCTAATTTGCAGGCATTGTGCTTTTAGTGAAATAACTTGGAGAATTGGTGATGTGCTGACAGCTGTGCCTTCGCTTCTAATAGCAGATGCTGTGCTGAAGAGTTATCTGGCAGGTGGATATTTTTATTAGAGATATTTTGAGGGCTGTTCTGAGAGATGAAGTGGACTTGAGAAATCAGATAAAGCACCTCCAAGTCCCTCCCAGTCCCTCCAGCCATGGGCAGCGGATGAAGTAATCACCAGGTAAGGCACTCTATGTTTCTGGATTCTCCATTGAAAAAGGCCAGATTTGGGCTAGTACATATCTGTCTATGTTACTTAGTAAGGCACAAATTAAGGCACAATGAAGAGCATATAGAACTACAATACCATCCTCC
This sequence comes from Dasyornis broadbenti, assembly GCA_013397935.1. NCBI lineage: Eukaryota > Metazoa > Chordata > Aves > Passeriformes > Dasyornithidae > Dasyornis > Dasyornis broadbenti. The sequence continues at coordinate 1,298,245 of VZRN01005936.1, read as the reverse complement.
TTGGAAATCGTGGAAAAGAAACAGGATGCAATCACCTTTTTAAGATAGAAAAGGCATGTTGGACAGCCAAAGACATGTGAGTACCGTGTTCTTCATTGTGAATGAATGCAATATTAAAAATTGGTAATGATAGCTATGAGGTAGCTTAGCTGTGAGTTCTGGGCTGATAACCTCAGGAGAAAGTGTTCAAAGGAGTTCTGCATCCTGTTCTTCCATATCATTGTTTTTCTGCTTAGGAAGAGAGATTGGGTTATTTCAATAATGAAATACCTGGCAGGTTTTCATATTGTGCTTAGCACTCTAAAAGCAAAAGTGGTAACACTACAGGAAATGAGAAAAAACTACATTTGATGACTTTATTTACTCTATGCTAAAGCTAAACAACAAAAACTAAAACAACAGCATTATGGCGTAATGGCATGCCAGTGCTCACTTTGTTTTTCTTGTCTGTTTTCTACTTCTGAGCATGACGAAACTAAGTAAAATTTTCATGTCTGCAATATACCTCTGAAATCCAGTAATTGGAAGTTTCTATATTTTGGGTTTTTTTCTTTTTCTTAGTGTTCACTGGAGGTTAGTATATATACACTGCCTGCCCAAAACAGACCTTGTTAAATGACTTATGTCTTGGATTTAGTATAACAGATGAAACCATTGCTTTCCAGATTATCATGGTTGCCAGGGGAAGTTGTGGATACCCCATCCCTCGGAGTGTTCCAGGACAGGTTGGACGGGTCTTTGAGCAACCTGGTCTAGTGAAAGGTGTCCCTGCCTATGGAGGGATGTTGGAACTAAATGATCTTCAAAGTCCCAACCCAAGCCATTCTATCATTCTATATACATGTGAAATGAAATAAATTGTTGATTTTTTTTTTTTTCTTCCTTATTTCAGAAAACTGATATATTTGCAGCTTAGGGGCTTTTTTTCTATTTCTTTTTTGCATAGCTTTGTATTGCTCCTGGCTATTGAAGTTAGGGACATTTGAGCAGTTCATGAACAAGTAATTTCCATATCTACTGACTGGCAACCATGAGTCACTCACTGCTAGACTTATTCTGGCTGGACTTGTCTTCTAATAATGAGTGCCTTCCCTCAAATTCTTGCTTCTCTTTAGGAAATAAATGGCTTTTGCATATGGAATCCTCCATGTATTATCACTTCAATGGATCAAAAGACAGTCTTTTTGTGTAACTGTGTGCAATCTGTAGTTTTCGTCACTTATCTGAAGTGTATTTAAACCTTGTCAAAGCAGTATTAAAATAGTGGTAAGAGCTTTGCTTGGAATCTGTTTATGTATCTGAAATACTAGCCTGGCAAGCATAATGAAAGTTCCATGCTGTAGAAAAATAGCTGAACTAGTACATGTATTTGTATTATTTTTTCAACTGGAAATAAAAGATAAAAGACTAAGTGAAAGGACTCCAGTGTTGAGAGAGACACCTGAAATTTGGCCAGCTGGCTGCAGCCTTTCAGAAATATGTACAGACTCTTAGCTGCAATCTGGGGGAAGGGCAGTATCTTTTTCAAACCCTCAGCTTCATGTGGTTCTCAAGCCTATCAATTGTGTTGGATTTGCCCACTCCCTTGAAAACCCATGGCCCTGTGAAGTTGTTGTGCTAAAAGTCCAGCATCTTGAGAATGGTGGCATTCAGAGATGTGTCCATGCACTTAGGAGAGAAAAGCAAACCTCTTTCCTTTCTGGAATTGGCCCAGCTGGTTCTTTATTCATTGCCCAGCTCCTCACCACTTGACCTTTTTTAAGTTTTGGAGAACTCAAGTCCGTTCATTTGTCATTCCTATCAGTAATTCCCTGTATCAAAATAACTGCTAGTGCTGATTATAGTTGGTATGCCCAGACACTTTCCTAAAGATACCAAGTCTCGATACTCATGGAAGCATTCCTGTTGCACAGATTTGTATGGTTCTGTGTCAGGAATATGCTGACAATCAGGATGTCAGTGTTACTGCAGGATGTGCCCTAGCCTGTCAGGGACTGGCTTCATATTGAGTGTCTGTATATTACCAAGTAATTATTTCATTGCTATAGTTCAACTTTATTTGGCTATAAATTAAAAGCATACTTTTACCATACAGGTATTGTTTGCAAATGTGTCTGCAGAAAATTCAACTGCACTTGTGTGTCTTTATTTTCTCTAGTAATCAACATATTATTGGTGTTCTTACTTTGCAATATCCTTGTGTCATCATGGGTTTAATAACATTACTGCTATGAAAATTATTATTCAGGTTTTTTGGTGATGATGAAATTCGTCATGAGTATCTAGCAGTCACGAAAGTGACTTCAAGCAGTGAAAGAATTAATAAGAATTAAATTATAAAAAGTATTTGGAAAGAACTTTTCTATCACCTTGGCCCAGTCTTTGTCTTCCTCCTTCATGTCCATTTTCTATATCTGGTTAGAGTTTAAAATGACAGCTGACGTCTTTTTTTTTTTCATCAACTTGCTGTTTTATTCTGAATACTAATTTGTGTTGAAACATATGTAAAACTTAAGTGCTGTTTTGATAAAACAGCTTTTGATGATTTTGAAGTGTTTATGCAAACCTTGTGCATAATTGCTGCAAAATTGTAAAGAGTGTGGGGATGGGTTCCTAGGTTCCTTAAATTAAAATGCATATATTCTTCATTTACTTCTGTAGTGGCTCTTCTCTCAGATGATCTTATTTTCTTCTTTTTTTCTAATATATATAAAAAAACACAGGTGAGAGTATGGAGTATATAAATTTATGATGTACATAATCCTATGAAATAGAAATATGATTTGTGTATATATTCCTCACCTTCATTGTCTATATTCCCAGTGTTGTAATATAGGACTGGTCTTTCTTGGATGACAGATTGAAAGGCAGTAGCATTTCATTTCACTTTGAACAAGATGCAGAAAGATTGTTGAGAATATGAAGGAACTTGGAGGTATGAGAGCAATTGGACAGAGATTATGCTTATGCATCTCACTTTCTGCGAAGTGAAGAGGGAAATCCAGTTTAATTTTTTTTCCCCTTGAATCTTTTCCCTGCATATCTTTCCACTTTCAATATTTCTATTATCTTTTTTTCTGGGTATATTGTTGTTGAACATATTCAGGACTATTGCATAAACAGGATATCTGTATTTTCTTTGAAATATTTTCATTTCTTTACATTATTTCTGTGGAGGGCTTTGGAGGAATAGAAGTCTCTCTTTGCAAAAGAAGCCATTTGCAATGGGTTTTAATCTACAAAACCTTAATCAACGATTATATTATATTGGAGTTGATATTGATCATTCATTCTGAGCAAAGGGTTTTGCTGATTCTAAGAAGGATTTGCAAATTTAGAGTAAAAGTCAAAAGATAGGATGTGAAAATGATAGAATCTTATTCTGACAAATTAAATATGCAAAAAATTGTCTCAATAATAAAACAAAGCACTCTTAAGATTTTGGCTCCCTTAGCATTTGAATGACAGATGTAAATTGAGTAGAAGAAGTTTTTTTGACAATGTAATTTAAAAGTTTTTACTCTTTCAAGAAAAGGGGATTAATTTTTACAAAAGCTGAGTCCAGCCACGTCCTTCCATTGTCTGCATTAAGACTAATATCTCAAGGGATTTTATTCCCATGCTGAAGGACAGAAACACTATACCTTGTCTCGTGACCAAAACACTCTTGGGCACAAGCGTGTGATCACTTCCTGAAGATGTGGTTTTGTAGCTGGCTTACAAAATAGCTTGTATGAGGATCTGTATATTTTGAAATAAAGCCATAATGTCGGGGTTTTTGTATGCTGATGTTGAATTCAGTGTTTCATTGGTTGAATCCTATTTCAGCTACACACCCAGTAAGAACTTCAGACCCAAGGTTTTTCAGCATCTCATTTGTCAGTAAACCTTCAGCAGTGTGCACTCTTAAAAGTGTGAAAAGGTATTTTCCTGGCAAAATACTTAAAATATAATACTGTCCTTACTACATTATCCTATGAACTGACAAAACCATAGCACTAAAATCCTTTCCCTTAATCAAATTAATGCCTTTGGGAATATTGACTGTCTTGTAGTTTGCCCCTCTTTTAAATTTTCTTTTTTTTGTTTTTCAATTTAAACTGAAGACCCTTACAAAGCTATCCTGCTTATCTGAGAATAGCTTAGACTGTTTTAATAGATTTAGGCAGATTAACTAGTTTGTATTAAGTTTGTTGATTCTGCCAACAAGGCAAGCTTTTGAAGATAAGTACCTAGTAAATAGTTTGCTAGTGACTAGATCTTGCTGTCCAGTTTGATGACTTCAAACTGTGTATAGTGGGATTGGACTGACTACATTTTTGAACTCCATTTCACTTAGATAGCATTTCAAGAGTAGATGTATATTTGCTTTCTGAAGAATTCTTGTCATAAAAATGACCTTTTGGTGTATGAGCATTTAGTAGGAATTGGAATGTTTTGTAATTTTACTGTCTTTCTACTTTTATCAAAGCAATTTTTTTAAAAATACTTCAGTGTGTCTCTTGCTTTGCTCTGTACATTGTTAATCCAGTGTTCTAATTGCACTGCTGCTGTTGGTTTGAATGAAGGCAAAACTTGCTCTGGTGTGTTTGCAGAGCCTCTTTAGATTTAAAGTTAACTTCAACAGGAGTGGCTGGAATATTTTTGTTTGATCAAGTTGTGAAGAATGCCCTAGAAAATTTCTGGCATACTGCTTGAATTATACCTGTAAACAAGGGCTTACTGTCTGTGTTGAATGTGTATGTAGTAGTCATGGTGTTTTCTGCTGTGAGAAGTACCAGAATGCCTTACTTTCCAGTGGGCTAGTAATATTTATTCTAGTCCTTGAACTGTGCCACAAACATGCATTCTGAGCCAAAAGCACAGGCTGAATGACCAGAAATACCTGTCTAAGCTTAAACTTAAACATAGCACTGTCGTGTCTGGTACTGTCTTGAATTTTGTCTTTGAAACTATTCATATGACCAGAGCAGTTAGGGTTATGTAAAACCTTCTACACAGAATTCAGTTGGAGCTGCTTTTATTAAAAAATTTTGCATTTTGAGGAAAGATTTTGGAATGGTTGATGAAGTAAAATTGCTACCAGTCACCGAGGTACATAAGGGGGCTGGAGAAGTCACAGATGAGCTATTGAAGTTAGCAGAGGGTGCAGAAAGTGTTCTCCCAGTAGTGTGCCTGGCACTCTGGTGGGAGAGTATCACCCCGCTGATAGCCAGGGTAGCAACCAAAGCTCCTCCACCAGCAGGAATCAGAGGTTGGAGCATGAAGTCAAAGCACTGTTGATTTCAGTTGAGTTTAATGCTTGAGCTGCAGAGATGGCATATGTTTGCTTCTGGACAGGAAGGGACAGCCATCGCTTCATCTAACCCAGAAAAAAATGGTACAGGATACTAGTCAGGCTTCTTAGTTATTCCTGAGGCATGTTAAGTGAATTTGGCCTAAGGGCAAGTTTATCTTGTAATCTCATGGTCAGGCATAGAGAAGAATATTAAAAATTAACTTCTAGAGAGGGTAAGAGAAGAAGAAAGGATATGTACGTGACAGTCGGTGCAACTTTCGCATTTGTGAGCTATCCACAGTCTTTCCGATCCCAACAAAAAGCTAGTGAGTATTGGGGAATATGCTTGTTTTCAAGGCTCGCTTCACTCTAGTTTAACACTCCAAAAATGTAGTTGCTTCTGATTCCTACTGCTTTGTCATTTACCCTCTGCAATGCCATTAGACCCTTCTCTCCTTTCTGATGTAGAAAACCAGCATAAAACTGAAGTGTTGGTTTTGCACAAAGAAATGATAAATCAAAGAGCAAAACGTTTAAATGTATCTTCTGGTTTTCCTGTCTGTGCTTCCCTAACCATACTCTGAAAAATATGGTCTCGCTGACATGCTTGTGGGGGCATTTTTCTAAACATTTGTGCTTGCTGGAGCAACCCAAAGCATTGTTTCTACTGATTTTTATGTGCCTACTTATGTGTAATTGCATAGTGCAGATGGCAAGGCAGTCTTAATATGAGAATTAAGAAAGAGAAATAAATGATAAATTATTCACATATCAAGTTTAAAGAAAAAAATGTGTGAAGGAGGAATGGAGATACTGAAAGATGTTTGGGTTTTTTTCCTTGTTTTAATCTATAATAAAAAGCCCTTCATTGGAAACTGAATGACTAAGGAGCATTAGTGGTGATTATGTGGAGGTTTTAAATATGTGCACACTTTGGGGGTTGGAAGCTTGTGTCAAGGTTGCAGTTGAAAGTACATATTGTTTTGCAGTAAGTAATGGTATGTAATAAATTTCTTAAACTGGTACTGAAAAATATTCATACAGGATACTTGTTTTGATGGAAATGATGAGAAAAGGTTTTAAATGTTAAGTGAGATTGTAATTTTAGTTTTCAAGAATGAATCTAGGAAAACAGTAAACTTTTTTTTTTACTTCTTCTCATTATTTATCTTAAAACAATGTGAAAATAAAAATAAATTATAATTTTTAAGTATGAGAAAACCTGCTAAATGTCTGACAACATGACACATAAGCAACAAAATCTGTCAAGTATTCATATACGTGGTGATTTGACCCTGGCCAAATGCCAGGTATTCCCAAATTCACACACACACACAGGGCTCATGGGTTGAGATACGGAAACTGAGAGAAGACTCACTTCTGGGTAAAGCACGACTAACTTAGAGTTAAAAAAAGTGATTTATTGACTAATAGAGTCAGAGGAGTAAATGAGAAGTAAAATAGACCCTTCAAAGACACCATTTCTCCACTTCCCCCCCACCTCCCCTTCCTCCTGCAGCTGCACAGGGGAACAAGGCATGGGGAAGGGGGTGGAGGGGGTAGGTCAGTTCATCACTGAGATCTTCTTCCACTGCTCGGGGGAGAGGAGTCTTATCCTCTGCATAGCAATGGGTCTCATATGCAGCAGCCTGCCCAAATCTTCCGCGATGTGAGCTTCCCCCACAGGCAAACAATCTTCCCAAAACTGCTGCGGCATGGGGTCCCTCATCCACAGGGTACAGACCTATGTACCAGCCAGCCATTCCATCTCGGGAGCAAGGCTTTTTCTCTTTACTGGACTCCTGCTGGACTATGATCTCTCTCTTCTCTCAGGCATCCAGACACTCCAGTATGGGGCACTCAGTTCAGTCTTGGGTGCAAGGCCTGTTTCTCCACTGAGACTCCCGCTGGACCATGGCCTCCTCCAGGCATCCACTTGCTTCAGCATGGGCACCTCCCCACAGGTTGTGAGTGGATCTCAGCATCCCCCGTGGGCCCCATGGGCTGCAGGGGCACCACCTGCTCCACCATGGGCCTCACCATGACCTGCAGAGGAATCTCGGCTCTGGCACCAGGAGCTTCCCCTCCTCCACCTTCTCCACTGACCTTGGTGTCTGTATGTTGTTTTCCTTCACATATTCTCACCTCCTCCTCCTCCGGCTAAGAAAGAGGTGCGTGTACCCATTGTTTTGATTTCTTCTTAAATATGTTTTTCACAGAGGCGTAACCAACATCTCTAATTGGCCCAGGCTTGGCCAACAGCATGTCCATCATCTTCAGAGCCGTCAAAGATTGGCTCTGCTGGGCATAATGAAGGCTTCAAGAAGCTTCACACAGGAGCCATCTTTGTGCCCCCCTCCCCACTAGCAAAAACTGGGCCAAGCAAAACCAGCACATCTATATGTATATATGCATATATGTATATAGAAGCCGGTATGTGAAATATATTGATTGTTCCTACATCTCTCTTACTTAATATATATTAAGTATTTGCATGTAAATGTAAACATGAGATGGCACTCTAGAGATAACTGCTATGCAAGACAAACCTACATGAACATCCTCTCAGATATACAGGAATTGATAGGGGTGAGTTTTCTGGCCTTGATGGAATTGCTTATCTACAAAGTGTGCAAATTCTATTAAAATCCTTCAGCCTTTGCTGTAACAGGTTCCACAATTCAATAGTGACCTAAATTAGCTTTTCTATAGAAAAATGCCTCGTCCTTGTGACTGCTGGATTTTATTTTATAATAGTTGGAAGAAAACTATGCAGTGACACTGTCTTTCATGATTGGTTGCTAAAAAGCTAAACTTCGTGTTGGTATAGCAATGACTGCTGGGTTTGGTGTTTGTTTTTAGGCTTGTGGGGGGAGTGCATTATTTCTGGGTTTTTTAACATGAATATCCAAGAAGAACATTTACTAATGCCAACTGCTGAAGTGACATTTTCTAATCAAAATTTAAGATCTCCTGCCTTGAGTGGTCTAACAACCACTGGATCAACAAAGTGCATGTGACTTTCCTTGTTTGTGTGTTTCATGGAAGTTTTCCTTTTTATGTTTTGTGAGCCTTGGCTGCGATGGTAGAATGAAGAACATTTTTATTGAGCTTTTTGCCATTTTACAGGTTAATTTGTGAACCACTGACTAAACAGAACAACTTTTACAGACTGCAAAGGGCAGCCTTGTAACATGGAGTAATAATCAAATAAAACAGAGTCTGTTGGGCAAAGTAATTTTCCCATGTTTTAAAGAGTCTGTACTTGAAGCAGGAGGAAGGTTGGTGTTGTAGGGCCTTGTGATGATTCATAGCAATACAAGACAGGATGTGATGGCAGGGGGTTACTACTAAAGGTATGGGTCACTATAGACCATCAAGCATGGAAACCTTCAGTAACTCTTCTGCCTCTACTTCCCCTCTCTGTGGAGTCACAAGGATGTAGCTGATCAGCTTATATTTATGTGAGTGGAAATGACAAAGTCTGTGTTGTTAAAATACCCATCCTGATACGGAAACAATACAGTCTCAATATTTGATCCATGTCCTTCACAAGTGTATTGCAGGTATGTGACATGACATATTTGTATGTGTACAAATAGCCACTGTTTGTATTTATATTTGAGTTTAAACTTGGTATTTCTTCACAAAATTTGATAGATGTTTCTATGGAGAGAAAACTATATTGGTATCCTTGTGTCACCTGGCAGGGAACTGCGTAGTCTCCCTTACCCTGTTAAAGCTACATGAATTAGGTTTGAATGAGCCAGGATGCTTACTCAGGCTACTGCAGCCTCTCTGGGGACATGAATTTGGCTTGTTTCAGCCTGTTTCTGCCCAGTTATTTGATCCACAGCTCACTTATATTTCTGAAGTGCTGCATTTATGATGTAAATTTAAGCATGAGTCTGTTCATGATGTATGTTGTCCTGAAGTGACTACAAAAAGAGATTTACAGGTCTTCTTTCTATGCCGTTTGTTCCATTGTACTTAACACAAAATATGGATAAATTTTTCCCTTGAAATCCTGCAGCCATCCTTGTACTGAGAGAATCTTTAGAGTTGGGCTTAAATTATTTAATGACATATTTTTAGTTATTAGTCCATATGAGTTGTTAATTATTTAATAAATTATGTTCAGTATGTATTGAATAAAACCTTTATAGAGGTAGGTACTTTTTATAATTATTGGAAGTAAGCTTATTAAACTAACATTTCAGAGAAGAGAGTGTATGTTTAGAAGACTGATGACTGTTTTGGGGACAGTGTATAATTTCTGTGCAGTACTTCATAATAAAATTATGCTGTTAAAGACTTTCCAGTGTTTAATATGTATATGAACAAATGTGTTTATTCTTCTACTCCTTAAATAAGCAATAGTCTATCAGTCTTAGGAGCTCACTGGCTATTTCAAGAATTTAACCTGCTTTTGACACTTCCATGGCTTCTTCCTGTGAGCAGCTTGAATGCCACTTACTCAGCAGTAAGTTAAATAAAAACAGCTTAGGAGAGCTGCATACTGTAAATGATGCTGGTAACAGAAAAGGCATGTAAAATTGCTTGTAAGATGATAACATTTCATAACATTCTTGAAAACAACCTCTCATGTATTGATTTTTTTTTCCCCATATTTTTTTATCCCCCCTTGTGTCTGTAAATATGAAATGTAGTCTTTCAAGGAGTCTTATTTCTTCCTTGAAGACTTGCTGTATTGATCTGAAACCACAGAATTGAAATTGGTCATATTTTAACAGTGTTCCTTTTCTAATGACAATATACAGCCTTATGTTTAAGTGGAAAACGTGTTGCAGTATTTCTGTTACTGGAATTTGTGGACCAGTCAGGGAGGGATTTCACTAAAAATCCCTTATGAGATAATGCAAATGGAATACTTTACTGACATCTGTGTGAATGTTGATTTTTTTTTCGTAGACATGATTCATGGAAGCATGCTGCCAACTTGCTTCAAAATAAAGTGATGGGGGAGGAGAGATATTGAATAATCCTGTGTGAATGAATACAAATTTTTGAGGTTTCTTTTTGGCCTGGTGCTCCACTTATCATAGGCCAACTAATGAACACACTTCTTGTTAGTGCAACTTTAGGTTTCTCAAATAATGATAAATATAAGAAAACTTATCATCTGAGAACCAGAGACGACTCCTCTCCTGCTCCCTTTGCCAGATGATGAATTTAAAAGCTGCTGTGTATTAACTTTTTCCCATGATAAGTATATTGGGGTTGTTGCAAAGCCTTACTATTACTCTAAAAATGTTGTAAGTAATAAAGTTAGGACTTAGAATTAATGAGAGAACTTTTCTCTCCCCCTGAAAAAAAGGGGGTGAAAAATTTCATAAGAAAACATACACAAAGGCTTGGGGTGGTTTTTTTCAAAGTCTGATTCTGAAGAGAAAGGAGGTACAGAAGGTCAGAATAACAGTGTAGAATATTTGATGCTTTCCAGTCTCACTTGTCTTTTTACCTCTACTGTCATAAACTTGTTGCTTCAGAACATGGCAAAGTGTTTGTAATCCCTCAGAGAAAATGATTTTCAGTAGCAAATACCATCTTAAGCTGATTTAGCCTGGGCACTCAAACTCACAGCACTGTATATGCAGTAATACAATTACTGTATTTTCGGACATATCAACTTGCAGTGTGAGGATAGACTACTGAAAGATGCTAAGAGTCTATGCAAGCTTGGCTTTAGGGGGGAGTAGGAACTCACTAGGTCTAAGTAACTTAAAGAGCCTGTTAAATTTATAGTCTCTGAACAGATTTTTCTATTTTGGAAACCACACAATATAAATTGAACATTAAATTAACAAATAATATTGTACAATACAATTGTAGTTGTGTCTACATGAACCATGTTTTTAAATTCTACTGTAGTGAAATTTATGCCAGGAAAATGGGCCTCCAGCAAAACAAACAAACAGAAAACCCATTATAAAAAACTGTGTTTGAAGTTTTGAAAACTTTAAATGTCCAAAGTGGTTATTCTTATCCAGTGCACACGAAAACCAGTTGGTTAATAATTTCACAAATGGCTGGGAATAAAATGAGTTCAGGATGATGCACTCTTATGTATCATAAATTCTTGCAGAAAGTGGTGTTATCAGGAGAACATGAAACACTAACCAGCTGTATTGTTGCATACAAATTATAAAGGCAAGTTAGGCTCAGATTTACTGAAATGAGATAGGAGCTGGACAGCGAATGTGATATTCCTCCCCTTCGCTATTGCCGTTGTGCTGTTGTAGTGTTCATCCCAAGAGAAATTGTTATTGCATGGTTTCACAGCTCTTTGATTGAGGAAGGACTGTGTTACCGAATGAAGACTGAAACTGCGTGGTCTCAACATTGTAACATTGCCTAGTAAATGTTTTTCTAGCTAGAGTTTCAACTGTAAAAAAACCCAGCTTCTTGGCCAGTCTTAATAAAGTCACATAGTAGGGTTGGTTTAAATCTGGGCAATTTGGTGTCTTATGAGGAGTAGACAGTTGTTAATAGTGAAACCAATTATCTGGAGTATCCTTCTGCAATTAGATTTCTTAAGTTTCTAATATAGTCACTGTGGGTGCAGTAGTACCCAGGGAATGCTTTTGCATTTTATTCAAGTGTATATGCATGTTTAAACCTAAATTCTAAAGAAGTCTGTTTAAAAAAACAAACAAACAAAAAGAGTGCTATTACTCGGGAACAGTTTTAATGTATTTTCAATACCAGAGTTTAAGTCATTGACTATTGGGGCCTGCGCGAGCTTTTGAAAAATAACCACGTAGGGAGAGCTCCGCAGGTATCTCCTCATTTACATCTAGTTTCTGCTCCTTCTAATGCTTTAGAGAGAGGGCTGAATGGTAGCTGAATGAGATTTGTAGCGTTCTTTAAAAGTCTTTTTAGGTTGTTAATTAGCTGGGAAAAAAATCTGAATCTTTTGAAGAATGTGATTAGAATTGTTACTTGTATATTTTACTGAACATTAATTCATGGTTTGAACTTGTGATATGTACTTTTCTGTTTGTTTAGAGATTATTGGTCATTGTTTGATGATAATGAGCTTTTCAGGGGAAGAATCTCTCAATACAGGTGACTGGGTAATGGCAGGTGAAAGTCAATTTTGTCATATCTAAATGTATTAAGAGAAGAACAATCCCAAGTTTACATATGTTAAATTCTGAATTGGCAGTCCTCACTGAGGCAGGAATTCTTGGGGTTACAGGAGTTATCTCCATGGAAACTTCTGATCAGTTATCAACAATGGTCAAAAATGCACGTTAAAAACAAATGATGAACCACATGAGAATATTTTGTTTTCCATTGGATGCAGCAATTTTGCTGTGTTGGCTGTTCTTGCCCTTCATCATGAAAAAGGTTATAGCAGACTTGGAAGATACTGGTGAGAATAATTAAAGAAACAAAGCATCTCCCTTACGGGGAATGATTAAGTAGACCAAGGCTCACCAGACTTGGGAAAACATGTTAGGAAAGGAATGGTAGGGGCCTGTAAGTATGGATAAAGTGAGCAAGGAATCCGTATTAGACAAGTAGTAGGAAACAGTCAAATGTTAACTGCTGCTTGAGAGCCTCAGAAATGCTGAAACAAACTCGTGAACTGTAGAACACAATGCCACAGCATGGAATGATTATTGAAATGGTTAGAAGAACTAGGGTTAGAAAAATCATTCATCTGAAAATTCATTAATCTACTAAGTTGCAAGATGATGTTAAATACATCAGGAGCATATAACCATGTGCTTGACCTGTTTTTGTCTTCTCCAGATGTCAGTTGGCCTTTGTCTGAAACAGCATATTAGAACCTTGCTCTGAACCAGTAAAGCCTTTTAGGTAATGTATGCACCAGGTGACTTCCCTTAAATACCATGTGTCCCTGAATGCATCCCCATTCATCCTTTACAGGCTATGCCTGACAACACTTCAGCATTGTGTAGATTTATAGTTTTTGCCTCTTCAGAAGGCAATTAAAGACTTCTGTTTGTCATTAGTCGTTTAAATTTCAAGCCAGATCTAGAAACAGTTTTGTTAATCCATTTCTTCCAGGAAGACATGCAGTCTTGCTTTGAAAATATCATCAAGAAAGGGAGCATTTTCTTTGTTCATTTGGAACCTTTCACTATTTAGAAGTAAAGCCACAGTTTCTTAAAATCTGGATATGGTTGGTCTCGTGTTACAGCTACTGGATCTTGTTGTGTTCTCCATACTCCCTCCTCACCACCCTGCAGTATTTTTCCCCTGTGAAGGTATTTACATCCTGTAATCGTCTCATTTCTCAACCTCTCTGAAAACGTAAACATGTTGAATTCCCTAAGCCTGTCATTGTAAGGTATCTAGAAAGATTCTTGAATCATTTTTATGGCACTTCTGCACCCTCACCATTTCCCACCAACCACTTTAAAATGGGGACAAAAATAGTATGGAGTGTTTCAGTAGCAGGCTCCTCCCTGCCATGCACTTCATTATTTTTCCTTTTCTTTTTGCCCTCTTGACCTATCAGTGGATGCTCTTTGGCTCTTTGCTGCAGATACAGCTGAAGTGACTGGTTGTGTTAGCAAGATGCCATGTTCTTACATTTCCCAATTTTTGCTGAAATCAAATAGTAGATAGAACTCTGATAACAGCAGCATTATATGAAATTGAAAGCAGGGAATTTATCATACTATCTCCAAACTAGAAATGCCAACAAATATTTGCCTTCAATTTATTTGCTAGATAGTAGCAACCTAGTTTGTAATCAAAATGCAGAACTTTTATATTATGGAGATGATACTATAGCTAAAAACCTCAAACTCTTTTAAAGAGTTGATAATTGCAGTTTTTACTGGTTTATTTTACTAGTAGGAAAATCCAGCATCTACCATCTATCAAATACTGTGAATATATGTAACGTGGCGTTTCTAGTTCCAGTCCAAACTATAGTTTAACTGGCATGGTGCTAGCCATATTTGTTTTAACTGTGCTGCTTTTATTTTTGAGCTGTTTTCAGGTTTGTCCACATGATACTCAGGAATTCAGAAGGATTTCTTTATAGAAAGCAAATCAGGAAAAAACCCAGATCCTAATTTTAAAGGTCTAAGTAGCATTCGGAGGGTGTTTAAATGCATGTGAATGTAGCATTTATTTGAAATGCTGCATAATTTCTAGTTTTGTAACAGTAAGAAATGTGAAAAAACACCTTTCAGGCTGAGTGACGGATTATATTCTTAGTGTTATTGGTCAGGTATCTATGTTCCTAGCTTTGAAGTCAAGAGCTTGAATGCAGCTGAGAAAATAATTACCAACTTGTTAATAAAGTGCTCTCTTTTTTTATGAAGAAATATTGTTTGGAGTGCTTTTTGCTTTGACTGAAGTTGTGACTCTGTATTGAGCACCCTGAGGGATGAAAGAGTGGATACACTTTGTCCCTCTGGTTGCCTTTGCAGATTTGTTGAATAATGGGGGAGTAGAGCAGCTTATACTTCTGTTCATTTTTTTTTTTTAAGGCTGGAAATACAGAGACACAGGCAGTCACGGCTGTAATGCCAAATGTGAGAGCAGTTGCACTGCTTTATTTATGTAACTGTTGTGTTAAAGTTAAGCAGTATTTTGCAGTCTTTTTGTTTTGTTTTTTTCTGGAGTCCAGACCATAGCTCAATTTTTTTCTCACTGGGTATTGAGGGTGTTTTTTTACAAGAGCATGTGTAGCTGATGTTTACTGTAGCATCACCATGCTGTGAGGCCGAGACTGCATTTGCTGTGCCTCCCAAGGTGTGGTGAAGGACCATGCTGGTCTGAGTTTAAAGAGACACAGGCAAACCAATTGGGATATTGCAGAGCTTGATGTCTGCCCAGCAGTACCCCTAGTGTGATTGGAATTGGAACCTCTCTCAGACATTGTTAATGTAGGAGTAATGCACAACAAGCAGTTTGCTGTGTTAATGAGTGAGATTAAGCCCATCTTATGGCTTTATCAGAAGAATAGAGTCTTAATTTTTCAGGTGAAATCTTGTCATAAATGGAACTGTTTGGGATGGAGGAAAAAAACATGCATCAGCTATACTCATAGTATCTTAAATTTGTGGTTTTTCTGGATTGCAAGCATATTTCTCCACAATGAGAAGTACATGGTGTGCATTTTACTTTGATGTTGAAATCATTCAGTTTCTCTTACTTCTCTCAGTTTTAAAAAGGAGGAATAGGTAGAGAAGTTAAACGCACGCAACATATGGCTGAAATATCACATATACTAAAGATCTAAAAATCAAAGTTGCTGTCTCCATGACAACTGTAGCTGAGCCAAAGAGTTCTTTTCATAAAGACAGCAGTCATGCACAGCTAAAGTTCAGAGTCTGGGAACCTGACTCCTAGGATGCGTTTGGATCCACATATAGATCTACAGGGAGGTGCTATTTATGTTTGTATCCACTTGGAACTTAAGAGTGTCACTTTTTCCCAGCGTCTGCCTACAAAACACACTGATGGGAGTAGAGTGTTTTTGTGATGTTTAATTGAGATGTCTGACATGTTGCAGATGGGAATAGCAAACTAAGACAACCTTGGCAAAGAGGAGTTTTAAGTAGAAAATGGGATGATTTCTATCTTTAATTTTGTGGGTGAGGGATAATGAAGGCTTTGACCTGCAGGTTTTGCTGATCTGAATTGTTTATATGAATACTCCTAACCAGACTCTTTCTGTGCAAAGACTCTATGGTCTTGATTACAGGAAAAATTTGGCTATTCAACTTTTCAACTCTAGTGCCACTATATTTTGGTCATGTCAGGTGGAAATTTTATTTTTCTTCTCTCTGATGCTAATTGTTCATGTTGTCACAGAATAGGAGAAGTGAATCTTGATCACAGATAGTAAAGATATTGAAAGTGAGTGAACCAATATCCTAACTGTGGTGAGTTCTGTGTAATCGTAGCGTTGCATTGGTGTATTTATTGTGCTTAACTCCAGTTTAATTCAGATTTTGGATTGATACCGGAACAGAAATTTTATGAGATTAGTTACTATTTACCCTATTTTGAGTATCCAGACAATGAGATAAATAAAATGTGGATTAACCAAACCTGTCTGCAAGTCATTTTCCTTCATCCAGGCTACCCAGCAGAGAAGCTTTATTTTACCCTACTGAAGCAAATATTTCCAGTAATTTTTTTGGCTAGTTTCCAGTTTAATCAAAATATGTTTAGATTACCCATTTTATAATTTAAAAGTAGATAAAAGCCCTATTACTTAAAAAGGGAGGATAATAATGATACTATATGGTACCACACAGCCTCCCATTAAAAAGTAAGACTTTTAATTCATGAAAACTCTTAAAAATGTAATTGAACTTTCAATAACCCCATTACTGCAACTGGTTGCCTTTACTTTGATTTGAATAGTTCAAAACTTTTCTACTGGGACAGCCTGTGTAATAATAGAACTGTTCCTTTTTTCTGCCCTGGCTTCTCTATATTAATGTATCTCAGTGGCAGTAATGGAGTTTGATCATCATATTTCTGGAATACTAATTCAAGAAAATTTAATCCCCTGGTGATATGACTTAGCCTTTCCACATGTGCTGTTAGAAATCCATGTGAGAGCTGAGCTGGTGGTGGTTGGCAATCAATGTTAGCACAGAAGATGGAAGCTAAGTGTTTAGAAATCCGGTGCCTCTCCTTCATAAAAGAGCTCTGATTCATATTCCCAGATAGATTTTGCTGTCTTGGTTTAAGAGATTCTCTCTGCCTTTTGGGCCTGACCTTCCAATCTGCCAAAGGTAGAGCTGCTTGGCACAGATGATAGAAGGGGCTTTGCACCAGCTCATGGTCCCATTTGCACTGATATACCTCAAGGTTTGACATGATGAACTTTAGACTAGAACAGAAGCAGAGTCTCTTGGCTGAAGGAATAACACAGGACATGATCATTAGGCTGTGGATTGTGTGCTTGGATACATTCAGGCAATTCCATCACTGACTGCTTCACAGTCAAGGCATAGGCATGTAAAGGTTCAGACTAGATTTCACTAGTCAAGAATTTCCAAATACAATGTGAATTCATAAATAAAGCTGTATTAATGAAAAACCAGGGAAATCATAAAAAATACTAACAAAGCCTAGCAACAGATTTCCACAACTTGAAAAATGTGGACAATGCCACTTAACCCTGTTCTTAACTCCAGTGCTTTGTGTTGGCAATGAGGGCACCCTCTTCATTTAATATATAATAGGTGAAGATTACCATAGAAGTTCTAAGTTGGCTTTTTAAGTGACATTGCTTTTGGGGACATATTTAAAAATGGAGCTGTGTTTCCTGACAAATGGGTTATGGTTAAATTTTTTGTTATTACTTGAAATAACCAAATATACTTTAACTTCTGTCATTGAAGTCTTGGCTCATGCATCAGGTTTTGAAATCGAATTTGTAGATAGCACTCTTGGAAAAAGTACCACCCAAGTTAAACATTTTTCTTCTGGTTTCCGAAGTGCTACAAGTGTATCACAGACTGAACATAAATGTCACCGAAGCAGAATTTTTAAATACCATTTTCAGAAGCAGTACACTGGAAAATATGATCTTTCACTTTAATTTTTCTTTACCTCCATGCCTAGGTGAAATTCCTCTGTTTCTCTAAAGTATATAAGACCACATCACAGCATAGTTGCAGATTTTCTGAGCAATACAGGATTTTGGATTGTGCCAGCTGCATCATCCATCATAATTCTGCAGATACTTGTATAAAAGAGCATAATTTTTTGTGTTCTTTATTTTCATTTTTGCTAGATTTCAAAATGGACTTCTCATGACTGGTTTCCCAGGTTCCATTTTACAGATCGAAAGTCTTTTGAGAATAGCTTATGATCTTTTGTTTTAACCAAGAATTTATAATTGCTAAACATCCATTGAAAGTAATCTTTAAACAGAGAATTTAAATGTCTCTGTTAAATGGTTAAACATTGATTAGTAAGAGACAAATCCTATCTTACCCAGCCTAATTCGCAAGTGAGAGGGGTTGCTAAGAGAGAAGTTACTGCCATTGACAAAACTGTTAGCATTAGATTTAAGTACTGAAAGCAGAGATAGGCCTGAGTTATTGTGTTGGGTCGAACCTTCTGTCCCTGAGGTTCTGTATATGCAGCATTTTCCCTTTTCTGAGGTGTTTCTCTACAAACTGCTACTCCAGCATATCAGATTGTCTCCCTTGGGAAAATGAGTCTTTATGTATCCCACTCCACTTTGTACCTCTAAGACTTCCATACCCTCCTATTATTTTTGTGGGGGCTTTTTTGGGGGGTGGGGGGTGTGGTTGGGGGTGGTTTGGTTTCTTTTATTATGGAAATACAACTGTTTAACAACTCCAGTGTTCAATTATCATTGCTTTCAGACATTCCAAAGAGTGATTTTTGCCTGGGGGAGAATGTTAATGAGAACAGCTCTTAAAGCTTCCACATTCTCATTCAGGGTATTACTAAACACATGAGGAATCATTTTACAATTCAGAATCTATATCTTTCTAATCAGCATTAGTGAAGTCAGGCCAAGATATTTAAAATCCAGCTATATTTTTGTTCTTTAGAGGTTTAAAAGTGCAGGACATGTGGATTCCAAACTTGCATTCTACATTATAAACTGAAAGATAAATAGAATACAAAAGCTTTCTCTTTCATAATTTTAAATTGTAATACAAACGTATTTGTTGGTTATCTAAGTAGTTGCAACTTAAAATCTTGTTTAGAACTGACATTCACACAACAAGTTGCTGGTATTGATGTAGTTCTGCCGACCACCAGATTGTACAGTGGGATCACGGTGATTGGTACCTTACTACTAGGAATAGAATTTTTTTATAATGTGGAAATTTATATTTACAAAAATTCTTATAAAGTCCATCAAGCTTCAGTCCTGAGCAGAAATCTGGTGATAATCTGATTCATCAATTTTAAAGCAAGTCAAGATTAGGTGAATCATTGAAAAATAAATTACTAAAACACAGATTTAAATAGTGAATGCTACATGTCGATGTAAGTTGGCTGAAAAAAGAAATGTTGTAATCTTTGGCTTTTTGCTAAAAAGAATCCTTTCTACAGATGTAGGTTAACTGCTTCATTATTGTCTGGTATAATCAGGAAAGGCTTGCCAGTTCTATTTTGGAATTTGGAAGTCTGAATGGGACAGATACTTTGAAATATCTTAAAATACTTATATTATCTTTTGCTGATTTTAAATAGCAAATTGATCTTGGCAAGATTAGCCTGGGGTTTCCTCTAGCTAACCTTGAATAATGAAGTATTGAATGCAGTGACAAATTGTGGGGTTTCTAACAATGGTCAGGATCAATCAAAATCAACTTTATGCTTTGTGAGTTGTTTTTTAGTGGTGGTCATAATCTAAATAATGCAGTGACTTGACCATACCTTTATGCCATCTGAATTTATGTCCCGGTGGAGAACACTGAATTCCAACTTCTGGGCAAAGACTCAAAACTACTACTGCTTTGAATCCATGTTGGATGGAGCTTTGAGCAACATCTTGTAGTGGAAGCTGTCCCTGTCCATGGCAGGGGTAGTACCTAAATGATTGTTAAAGTCCCTTCCAACCCAAACTTTTCTATCATTCTGTGATATTAGTTAAACCATTGAAACTAATTGCTCTATGTGTAATGTTGGAATCACTTAAGAACATGTGCTGTCACACAGGATCACCTTTATAAAAAGTGTAAGGCTTCATAGCTCTGGTATTATGTTGTATCAGTTTAAATAAGGACTGTCCAAGGAAGAAACAGGAGAAAGGGGTGAAGGGAAGATGAATACAGTTCATCTGAAGAGCATTTAAGCCTTCCTTGACTAGTCTAGACTATGGTTTTCATTAGTGCAGGAAAAAAATACTTGTGAGCAAAGAACAAATACTTATTAATAGTAATTGGAAAGGAGGATATTGCAAAATAGTTACCCTGAAAACTCTCTGCCAGATTATTTCCCCTTTCCTTTTCAGAGCAGAAATTCAAAATATGAAGTGTGCTTTTCAGATTTCATGCTATTCTAGGGTATCTCACTTGATGTCAAAGGTCTTTTTAATTTCTGTTTTAAGACTTTACAAATCTGTGGTTTTAGAAGCAAAGAGATGAGGAAAAATAGACATTTAAGTCTGCCTCTATACCAGACCAACTTACCAAAACAAATTTTGTGTATTTGTTGCTACCAAAAACCCCAAGCCAGTTCATCCTCTCATGTCCACTTTTATGGTCTTCGTTTGTTGTTACATTTCTGGCTATTAAAATATGTACCTTACATAATAAGTTAATGCTTAATTTATAAGATGTCATAGTGATGATCTAGACAGAGTCTCCATTCACAGAGTCATGTAAGTTTGAAATAATCTTCTATAGTAAAGCATTAATGTGTACTCATGACTCCTACTTTTTGGTGATACTCCCACAAAAATATGTGTAACTTGCATTACCTGAGGAATATTGCTTAACATTTGCATAAACATACATTTACCAAATTATACCAAGAGGGAAAATGCAACATAATCATATCGTAATTGCATAATCAATTCACTGTGGTTATATTTTCTCCCTTGATGCAATTTAGTAAATGGGAGTTTGGGTGAATATGAAAGAGAGTTTTTTGCTTACTGTGATGTGTTCAGTTAGCACTGAACTGGGTGGCTTTTTGACTTCATAAATTGTAAGAAGTACCTTTTTAACTTAATTCAGTTCAGAACGTATTTCCCTAATGACCTTTTCAGATTGAGCAGGTATTTTCATGGAGATTAGATCTGTTTCTCTTGGTTTATGTATCTAGATTCTATATCGTCCTAGATGTCATAGAATTATAGAATCACGGAATGTTTTGGGTTGGAAGGGACCTCAAAGATCATCCAATTCCAGCCCTCCTGCTATGGGCAGGGCCACCTTTCACTACACCAGCTTGCACAGATCCCCATCCAACCTGGCCTTGAACACTGCCAGCGATGGAGGCTCCACCTCTTCTCTGGGCAACCTGTTCCAGTGTCTCACCACCTTCACAGTAAAGAATGTCTTCTTAATATCTAATGTAAACTTACTCTCAGTTTGAAGCCATTCCCCCTTGTCCTGTCACTACATGTCCTTGTAAAAAGTCTCTGTCCGTCTTTCCTGTAGGCTCCCTGCAGGTACTGGATGGCCACAATTAGGTCACCCTGAAGCCTTTTTTCTCCAGGCTGAACAGTCCTCATTCTCAACCTTTCCTCATAGCAGAGGTGCTCCATCCTTCTGATCATTCTGGTGGCCTCCTCCGGTCTTGCTCGAACAGGTTGATGTCCTTCCTGTGCTGAGGATCCCACAGCTGAACATAGCACTCCAGATGGGGAGTACTGCCTGCTGTAGGAGGTTACTCCAGGTGAGAGTAACCAGAAGAATATGGAAAACTTCTTTAATGTAAAACTTTTCTTCCATTAGTATTAGTTTGATTATTCAACATTTCTAACATTCCTTTACAGTAGCAAGTGATGTAGCAATGCTTCGAGCAAAAAAGGTGACAAAAGGAGTTGGAGATCTGAAAGTTACTTTTGGTGTGTGGTGGAAAAGCTATTTCCTATTTTAATACAGAATAAACACAAGAAAAATAGCTTAAATATTGGGACTAGCAGTATAACAAAAAGGTACTTGTCAGATAGATTCTGTAAGTGTAGCTTAAATCTCAGTGTAATTTTCTTAGTTGTGCATGACATAGCTCAGTGTTAAGAAATATGGAGTATTACTGGCTGTAATACTGACTACTGCACACTGTAGTGTATTTTTAGGATTTTGCGGTGTGTTTTTATAAGATAGAGCATATATTCTAGTTGTAGTTACTGTTACAGGGATAGATGTTCTTACGTGCGCAACTAGCCAAAAGAGCTCGAGCCCTACCATGAAAGTGTTTTTTCTGTTTCAGTGAGGTGTAATGATGTGGAGGTGGAGAAGAGAAAGTAATAGATATGTAGGTATCATAAGTGCCTTATAAATTAACTAGATGCTATTTACTTTGAACTGTATTGCTACTTTAAATTTTCAGTTTTCACAGAGGGTAAGATTCTAAAGCTTTGTATATGTCAGTAGGTGTCACTGGAAAGCTCTGCCATTAAAAGGAGACTACAAAGTCTGCTAAATATGGAGTAAATCACAAGACAGTCATAGCTTTACAGCTCTGATTAAGAAAATGGGGAATGCAAGCTCTGCCCTGAGAAAGGTAGTGACTAAATACATAAGATCAATAGCCATGCTCAGAAGGGATGGATGAGTACTGAAGAGATGCAGTCTTCTTTAAGCAAAGACACACATTGCTTCTCTTCATGCCCTTTGACTTTTTTATCAGTCTGAGACTCCTAGCCAGGATTTTTTTAACTGTAAAACTAAAAAGTCTTGGGTCCTTATGCAGCTAATGGAGAAGGCCTGGCATAGGGATCCCTCTCTGGGCTTAAAGAAGATGCTGCTGCTGCCACCCAGCTGGGGGTTGCTGCCCTTGCTGTTTTGCTTTGACAGAAAGGGATTATGTACATGTTTCCTCATCTGCTTTAGGCTCATAGATAAAGACTGGTAAGAGCTAACTCACCTTACTTTGCTTAAGGCTCTTTGTAAACCTTAAACATGATTTTTCCAAAGGAGAAAGAAGTGAGTAACAGCTGATAGAGGTCAGCAGTAAAGAACTATAAGATACAGAGGTTTTTTTTGGTGACTATGAGTCTAGGACCATGGAAAATAACCCAATGAAGTTTCTATAGAAATAACTGGCTGCAAATTACAATTGGGCAGATATAATCTGATGAGTTTCTTCATTAGAAAGGAGTTATGCTATTTCTCAAGTCTAGTTTTCTCTTCAGTAAGTCAGCAGGTGCTGACTGACAAGTTTCACAGAAAAAAGCATAGCAGTTCTGAGTGTCATATTTGTGATTTTTGACCTTGTTTATTACATAAACAATATTTATGACAAGAAATCAGTGGTTTTGTTTGTTTTGAACAAACACATAAAACATCAGTCTTTGCTTTGTTAGTGATGGGAAAAAATGATACTGATTTTACAAGCAAATTGTTTAATTTTTATACAGTGTGTTCCTAAAAAGGTCTTAACACATTTTTTTGTGTTGTTACTAGCATTATTTGATGCACCGGATATGTGAATATCTCCATCATACAAGATGTAACAAAAATAGTATCCCTGAAAAAAGTGAAAAAGAAACCTCTGAAATTTAAGATTTCCTGTAACAAATAATTTAAAATGTGACTAGTCTTGTACAAGTGAGTGGAAATATGTGCTTAATTATCTTGTTGAACTGGAAATTGAGCCATCAGCAGTATTGTCAGCTAGTACAGAATTAGATGTTTATCTCACTTAGATACAGAGGTCTAAGAATTAAATTCCTGGGGCATATTGGTGAATGTATTGTCTAACTAGGCTCTCCTCCCTTTCTGGAAAATTGAGCAAAGCTTTTTTTCTATTAAGATAAGTGTAGCTTGCAAAATTCCTTTAACTATATGGTACTGGTTTAGAAGCAATGCTACAAACATCTTGAAATACACAAAAAAATTTGGTTACTTTTCCATTCAAATGTTTGTCACTTATGTAAGGAAACAGTTGTTACTTTTTAGTAAGGTTTTTTCCTGAAAGCTGAGTCATATTACATTAAAATGCACAAGAATTTTGTTTTTAAACATAGTTTTGGTTTGATTTTTTGGGGGTGGGGGCAGTTGTTGTGTTTTGTTTGGTTTGGTTTGTTTCTAATTAGTTTTGTTAAGACATCTTAACTTTAATATATTTGGTTTTCAGGTATCCAGTAAGTTATATTTAATGTTACAGTGAGGGAGAAGAGGGTTTGAGAAGAATGAAAAGCAAGCTAACATCCAGACATATTATTTATTCATTCCTCAATGTTCTAGATGTCTTAGGGATGTTCTTTGACATGCATTATTTCTGGCAGCAATGCTGACTTAGACAGACCTCACTACTCCTTCCCTTGGTGCTTATTCCAAATCTGTATAATCTTCGTGGGATACAGAGGTAAAGTGAATCAGAGCCTTGTTTTACCATGAGGCTAAACTGGTACTCAGAGGTATAAGGACCAAAAGGGCAAGTGAAGAATGTTCATATTGTATAAATACCTATCCATTGGTGTTTGTTTTTTTCCATTTCACTCCTTTATTTCTCTGACTATAGATACTTGGACACAGAACCTGGCTGCTGAAGTATTGCTGCTGAAGATTGGAACGGAAATTACAAAGCTGATCTCACAGTAGTGGTAGCAGGGAGAAGATAAAAAAATATACCCTGAAAGTAACTTAATCATGTATGCTCTGTAAGATCAGATTCACCCTCACCACCCTGTATAGTTGAACTACTAAGGAGAGCATGGTTGAAGGTGTGTATGGTATAGGAGCTCTGGTGAAGAGGAAAGAATGGCAAGTAGAGGGGATGGTAAAGTAACAAGGATTGATGTTTATTTTTAGCTATCCTTTGTCTGAAGTTGTTGTGTTGTTAGTTACTGGATTCAAGACCTCTTGAAAATTGGAAGATTACAGTTCAGAACTCAGGAAAAGGCCTTAATTGATTTACTAAGTTTTCACTTCAACATTAGATGTGGGTTATTCCATAGTTCTTGTTTCATCATCCATGGAATGGTTTCATACATTTCTCTGGATTATCAAGGACAGCTGCGTCTCCCATGGTAGCTGTTCTGTCGGAAGTCAGTAGAGATGCTCTACTGAAACTTTCTTATCTGGTTATTTGATGAACATTCTTTCTCTTCCCAGTATCTAAAGAAGACAGGGAGCTGGAAAGCTGGCTGACGTGCATTTCAGTTTCACTAAGGACAGTGATGGTTTTGGGCAAAAGGTGCAGTGGTTTTAAGAATTAGTTGGGCTGCTAAATTGGAGGAATAAGGCCTTCAGTTGGGAAGGTGCACTGCAGTCTGAGTTGTGAGATTTACTGCTTCTTCTTTGGATAGCCTGTGTAGCCAGGAAAATATATTTATCTCCAGCTGGCCAAGTGATTGCAGCTTTTCTTTGAGGATGTGAACAAAACTGCAGGCATCCATCTTTGTCATCTTTAGACTTGATTACTATAGCACACTTTTTCTTTATATACTTTATGCCTGACATTTTGCTCTAATCAGCATTTTCAAGTGAAACTGCTTGTAATTGGGCTTGCTAGACTAACATGCTCTGTATTTTGCATTATTTACAAGTTTTCTCTTGGAATTGCTTTGTATTTGATTATCGGACATTTCATATACCCAAAGACTGACTTTATGGGCATATATTGAAATATATCTGGGCACACTAGCAGCCAGTTCAATTCATGAGAGCCTGAATCTTACTGTTTGTAAGTCTTGATACATAGACCTGATCTGTCTTTGTGGATTCATAATATTTTTAGCCTCCTTGCTTATTGAGAGCTCTTCCATCTTATATTTTTCTGGCTTGAACAGAATTTCCTTTGTTCTTGCTTTTTTGCATCATGCAACTGGTAGTCTCTGGCACTTACTTATGATTAGAATTGTACTATTTTTAAGCCTCTGAAAGTATTTGAACTTCTGCACTTCTTAATAACTAAGCCTTCAGTTTTACAGCAGTAAAAATAGAACAGTATAGGGATTGTATCTGATGCTGTTTGCATTGCTTAAAATTATATTCATGGATTCTTTATGCACATTTGCTTTCACCACCACACACACATTCCCTACTGCACACCCAAGACCATCAAACCAGGTGTTAGTCTTTTTTCAAGCTTTCAAATTTTATAAGGTCTATGGATACTGTGACTGCCAGTAGAAGTAGAAAACAGCCAATTTAACTGCTGATACTTTGAGTAGCGCTTCCTTACATACATAACCTGAAATACCTTTACCGCTGTAGCACTTAAGAAGGAAGTTGAAAAGTATAAACGGTGTCTGAGGAAATAAATAAATAGCTTGCCAAATAGTCTGTTTTATTTATGGCCTGACAGCTTACTTGTGCAGTTTGACATATAGATTTAGACAAGCGTATTTGAGGAGTTACTTTAGAAATATTTCTCCACACAGGCTCTATAGAAAACCCATTGACCTGTAAAAGGATGCTGCCGAGTGCTGTATGATCATCTGGATAGTAAATGTATTTTGTTATTCACTACTGGCCCTCAGTGAATCCTGAAGGTGTTTTAATGTGTACTTCACTTAACTCAGGTTTTCCTATGTGCTTGCAGTTAAATGCTATTCAGTTTTCATCTATTTAGGGTAATGATTGCAAAGAATGGCCCTCAACATTTGGTTCCAAGAATGAAGATTCAAAAATTCTGAAAATAGCCTGATGCAAATATTGTCCGCATTTGTACGACAGTGCTTTTGGTTTAATTTTCACCTTTAATATGCTAGTAATGGGAATGTCCTCGACCTTTACCTTCCCTTGGATGAAGCTTGCTACATTTTTAATATTATTTTTTCTGCATTTCCTTTCGATATCACATTACTGATTATTTGTTTTAAAATTGTATGAACTGATTCCCTCAGTCTCCAGAGAAAGTATTTTGAAAAAAGTTCCCCATCCCATCTTGTAACACAGAAACATCTCTAATGCGTCTGTTGGTATGAAACAATATAGGAAACAGAACAACTATCGAAAGAAATCACTGACGTTATTTCTGGGGAAAAAAAACCCCAAAATGTAATAAAGAAGAAAGAAGCAACTCCATTTATGGCTATAAATATAATTTTACTGCAATGGTGAACAGGAAACCCCTGTTAGGGGGCTGCTTGGTCACTGCAAAATGATTGGGTTTGAACATATCTGTGAAAGAGATACTCTGGATATTTGCTCAAATAGATGAGTGGCCTGTTACTCTTGACTCCTGTTACAACTATCTCTCACTATTTTCTGTGACTAGACTGTCAGCTTTTCCTGCTGACACGTTCACAATTGATTTACCTAGAAAAAGTGGAAAAATGTTTTGAAAATTCATTGTAGAATATAAATGGAAATATATTTGTTTCCATTGACACAAGGGAAGAAGAGATGAATAAGAACATTCAGATCATATTTGCTCTGGAGTAACATGTAAATTCTTAATAGAGTTTTGAATTATAATGTTAAATTACGTGGCTCTTGCACAAAATGAAATGAGAAGAGAGACCTTTTGTTTTACTATAAACTTTAATGAAATTCCAGACTACATTGACAGGCTCTTCAGTGCATCAATAGGGCTGCACTAAAACGCTTGCTGTTTTCCTAGGGGTGTCTTCTATTACTTGAAAATGTACAGTAAACTAGTCATAACAATATTTTCTCATGAGAATAGTGGTGAACGAAGGCCTGGTTTTTACATTAACATTACCAGCTCAACTTCTTTTTGCTGCCAGAGAAATTCAGTACAGTATATTATGGTATTTCCAACTGTATTAGTTGTGCTTATTTAGTGGTATGGTGCATTATAATACCATTAAATCCTTAATAAAAATTAATGTAAATAATTTGTTTATAATACTTAGAAGTCAAGCGGGGCTGATTTGTATAGGCAGAGGCTGCCTGCTTGTTGATGGCATTCATTCCAGTAATGCTGTATTTGTTTTAAACACCAAATGAGTATTTATGTGCAGACTGACAGGTACAGAAGGTGATTCTCAGGTAGATAAATTACAGTTCTTGATATCACTGTTTGGGTCTCCTGTTGATTCCTATTTGTAAATGTTTCCTATCAGGATTGTATGAAAACCTGAAAATGGGGAAACTGTTCATAAACTTCTGCATTCCTCTAAATATTAGGATATTATGAGGAAAATCTACTTTTGGGGCATGTAGTTTCAAAATGTGATTTTGCTTACTGAGTCCTTAGAGCAATAGTTGTTTGAGGAAGCTTTATGGGTTATACAGCTCCTAAGGCATTGTAGCGAATGTGGAAGTTGGGAACAGGAGTGGTTTATCTTCCTATCACTAGACCCTGGAATATCTTGAATGATAAAATACATAGTTTGAGAGAGCATGTATTTCCAGAACCTTAAACTTCTATGATTTAATTTTATGAAAGTCTGATTAGTTAGTATTGTATAATTCATTGGATAGATGAGATTATGGATTGGTGGTTTTTTATTCTAACCAGCAAGAGAAATCTACTGATTGATGATAAAGTGTGGTCAGTATTAAACGTTTTAAAATTTTTTTAAAACTCTTTATTCAATTCTTAATTCTCTGAAAGGGGAAAATACAATGGTATGTGAGTGTATTTTTAAAAAATGTATCTAATTTTTAGATAGTTTATAAGTTCATGAGTTTACCAATGCCCTCAGGAAGAAAAATTACAATGTTTATGTGATAGAAAAAACAACATTGTATTATCAGTCATGGAAAGTGCAAGATGCAAAGAATTTTTTTCATCTCTGAAAGCACAAAGAAGTGACTGCAGTGTTTTTAAAATCAGTTTTACCATTGAGTATCAAAGTGGAAAACCCAAGCAATAATGAACTGAGTTTAACAAAATGGAGGCTTATAAAGGCCAGCAAACCTACTTCTGCAAAACTTGCTGTCTACTAAATAAACTGAGGAATATAGCCAGGTTCTTACTTAGCACTGCATCTATTTTTGAGGATAACACTGCTGACATTTTCCTTTGCAATTTTGGCATGACTTTTGCCTAACAAGGACTTCTCTCAGGGAGATAAAGCTCTTTGTTTTAAAAAGCTAAATAAATTTACTGTCAAAGAGAATGTTCATCTCTAATATTCATATGCTTCCTAATTAAAAATACCTGCATTACATAATTAGTACTTGTAGTGGAGGGAAGGGAAAACATGTATCTTGAATGGATCTGCCAGAGCTTTTTTCACCTACTCTACTAAATCATGACTGATGAAGAGCAACAAACATTCCATGATGCCAGAGCTTGCAAGTCTCAAGAGACGCTCAGAAAAATACATCAAAGTATGTGAATTTTGTTTGTATGCAGTCACAACTGTGTATTTGATGTAGACTGCTTCTCCATTTTTCCACATGGAAACCGTGTTGGTGGAACTAAAATACGAGGATGAATTCTCACATAGTTGATGGACAAATGTCTAATTGCAGCGTAGAACGGTATCACTGTCTAGCGCCTTACTCTCAGGGCACACTACAAGATGTCTAGGTAAGGTAAGTCTGATAATTAAAATTTAAAATTTTGCTGAATAAAATTCGTGCTTGGTGGAGTACCCTTCATGAACAAATATGAAACAATCTTTCTGTGTCTTTATACAGGTACTGGCACCTTGGTCCCATGCTAATATACTCTGAAAGCCAGCTTTTTTTTTTCCCAAGGAGCCAAATTACTACAGTTACGTTTAACTAAGCACAATTCTCTAAAACCATAATTAGTTTGGAAAGTGTCATTTCTTGTTGGACCTGATACTGCACGGCCTGGATACTTGCTCACCTGTTTTTTAACCCCAAGTATATAATTTTATGTAATTTGATATACACCAGAGAAATGAATAGGGAAAGCTAAACCTTTGATGGCTGATTTTTATTTTCCTGGTAGTTATGTGCCTATTGTCATTCCCAAAGGGCACTGGTGACTTAACAGATTTTGATAAGGTATTGTGCTTAATGCAATAATGTAATTGAATTATCTACACTGAGTAGATTATTCATTGCTATCTTGACCCTCTGCAGTGTGCAAGATTCAAACCTAACACAGTATGTCCTTTTAATCCAGCTACCTCAGTGTCAAGTGCCCAAACAGGTAATTTAATGCATATTACACAGTTGTGCTAGTGGCAAAGTAGGGCATAATGTGATAACTGCAGCAAAATAAATCCTATCTAGCTATTTGACAAAACATTCTGGTGAAGAAGTAGAAAGTAAAATGCACTTTCTGGTGTGCAGCTGAAGTCTCTTCTGAGAATCAAATTTGAATAAGATTTCAGGACATCCTTAAAATATCAGCTATTCTTTTGGGTCAGTCAGGGCTCCAGAGAATCATAGTATCAGAGATACTGATACTATGATTAAGGTCTGAGCCCAGGATTTATGCAATCTGGCTTTAAATTCTGAGCTAGGGGCTGCGTGTGTGTGTGCATGGACAAATGGCTTCTTTGTGCTAGGCTTCCTTGTTTATAAAATGGAAATATACATTTTCCAGTCTCTAAGGAGTTTTGGGAGTTTAAATCCATAAATTCTGGAGGCATGCAGGTTTCATGGTAGATGTGGTCATTGTAATCATTCCAGAAAATCCAAAGATACAAGAAAACACCACCATGGACTAAAACAATTTAGGTGGTCACATTACAATGATTACATTAATGACCAGTGTATACTAGTTAGGTACTTTTCAGAAATATTTCTTTCTTTTTTTCTCTGCTTTAAAAAATCTTTCACACAGAAAATACTTACTTTTAAGGAGTGCACTAGCTTAGAATCCAATAGCTACAGGTAAATGCAATGAAACTTTCTTGGTATCAGCAATGTTACACTTTCTCACTACTTCAATAAAAAAGTCCCTGTTCAACATTAAAAACGCTCCCCTTGCTAGGAATTCAAGCTTTGAGAACGGTACTCATTTAGTAAATAGTTGCACTAATTTCTCAATTTGGTAATTGAAGTGTGGTGTAATTCACAGAAGTGAAAGAGAAAAAACAAGACCAGATTCCAGGGAGGAAAAAACAGTTCCATTGCAACATTCCAGCCCTTTGTGGTACTCCAAAAGGGGAAAAAAGAATCACTGTAGACTTGGAGAGATATTTTTAGTTAGGCGACTGGGTGCCACAGTCCAAGAAAGATGTTGTTAGAAAGGAAGGCTATGAAGATGGTGAAAGGCCTAATCAAGCCCTGTAAGCTGTCAGAAACTCAGATTTGTTTTGCAAAGAGTAAAATTCTAGCCAGGTACATTCCCTCTGATTACTCTCCCAGCTGTGGAGTCTGGGAAGGTGGCTGGAGGAAGGAGCAGGGAAGGAACCACTGCTTTATGTTGGCCAAACATGAAAACTTAGTGCCATCCTTGTGGAGCTGCTTTAAAGAGGGTTTGTGTAGATTCCTTTGATGCAGTAAATGGCATCTCTGATCACATCTATGAATATTTTTACAAGAACAAACTTCAAACCAGAACCTTTACTTACATTTCTGTTACTTTGAAATACCTATTCTGCAAGTGGTATTCTCTTCTTTTCATGTTCATTTAAAGCTATGAAAAAAGCACATTGTCTATTTAATCTTAATAAGAATATTCACTAATTTTGATTTCTGTTTTCCAGTGCAAAGTAAACACTGGACTAAAGTCTAGCAGTAGTAGCTTTATTGTTTATTGTAAAAAGATGCAAATATGCAGGAGCTTTTATCAGAATGTTTTACAAATGTTTGACTAAATTACTAGTGTTAGTGAGTAACACCCAAAACGTTCTATCTTATCTAATATGCTATTTCACAAAATGTGAATCAGGCCATCACTAGTCATGGAAGTTCATGTAGCAGTGTATTAAAGTTAACACTCAAAATGTGAATATTCCCATCATTTCATCCCACATTAAGCTTCAGATTTATATGTATTTATTGTCTTAGAAATTTGTATTAATATAGTGCCTACTCCTAATGAATAATTTGCAAAAGAGGTGGACTGACACTTTCTCAGCATATTGTGTCTGCATCTTAATGAACATTTTCTGCTTGGTCATGATCAAAACAGGAATACATTTACATAATGTTAATCAAGTACTTGTTCTTAACATTTGGAAAAGGGCAGGACTTAAAATTTAATTTTTACTGTGTGCATGTCTCTAACAGAAATTTAACAACTAGTTTAAACTACAAGTTGCTGTCGTGATGAAAACTGATGTTAACTATCCCTACTACAAACTCTATATTAAATGTTCTTTTAAGATGATTTATAGCTTGATATTTTATAACTCATTCCTATTGCTAGCTCTCTAGACATAAATCTTATCTGAACTTCCCCTCATCTTTCTCAACCTTTTTAATTTAGATGACCACTTTCCATTTTTAGCTATTCACAGAGTCATAATTCTTTTCTGCTGGTTTGGTACCACTTTTTCTTTGGAACCAGAAAGTAACAGGTGCTTATAATGATCTTTAAAGATTTTTGACTTACATCCTAAAGGAAATAGATTTTTTTTTTTTTCTTTTTTCTTTTTTTCCCTTTCTCCAATGTTAAAGTAGAAACCTAGTCAGCTTAAAGCTGAGAGAAACAGAGAAATATACGGAGAAGTAGAAATAGGTTTTTTTAGACAAGGTGATGCCAGACCTCATTTGTTTGCTGCTTCTGTTCCTTGTAATGATATTTTGTATAAAAAAATATGAAAGGAGGCATACGAAAATAATTTGTGGCCCTCTTAATTAAAAAAAGGAAATGTCAGTCACGGGCAACCTGTATTTGTTATGTAATTTTAGTGGGGTTTTTTTATGATGGTTTGGGGTTTTTGTGTTTTCGTTGGGGTTTTTTTCTTCGTATTCCAAGAGTGTAATGTATTTCATTGTTTAATTAATTGACAGTCGAAAAGTTAGCATTCACTTTTCTGGAATCAGGAGGAGATTTTGAAGTAAAAGAAATACGTATTGGTTCCCGTGAAATGTTTTGGCCAAAAGATGGTGTGGCAGAGCACAGGGAAGTAGAATGGAAAAGTGAGAAAGATCAGACTATAGGAAAAGAAATAAGACTGAAAAAAACCCTAAAGGATCACTTTGCTGCTTTGCTACTTTGCTTTCTTCAGCACTATTTGTTTGAGAAAGGTACTGTGCTTCACACACATGCTCCAGAAACTGCTAAAATGTGCTTTTCTCATGTTCCAGTAGCCAACAGAGCAAGACTACAGGGAACTTGTATGCTTTCTGGCATATTGTAAAAATCGGATTATGAGGGCTTGTGTTGTTAGTGCTTCTGTGACAGCATGTTTCAACCCTTAGCACTAATTGTGCCAATAATGGTACTCCTGGGCTTACTTTGAAATTTCAGTGCCATTCCTGTGGACTTAGAATCATGGCTCAGTTAATGCAGTACTCTTAAGTGTCTCCCAGTGTTCAATTGTCATAAAAATCATATGCAGAGTGTATGAAGCAATTCTGTCCCTGATCTTGATTCAGACAGGTAGAAACCAGTTTTCTATCAGCCTCTCACTGAGATAAGCCATCCTTTATTAGTGTTAAAACACAGACTACTGGACTGCATCATTTATTCTGCAGTAACCTTGCACAATTTGTTTTCTTTTGGATAAATGGCATGTCTGTATGTACAGCTGAGGGACAACAGCAGCAAAAAAAAAAAAAAAGGAACTGATACGAATAATAACAAAGCAATGATAACTTGCTTTCTTTGTATAATATTCATCTATATATGATGACTTTATTCCTGTGAATTTTTTGGTTAAAGCCCATGAATTTACTGAGAAAATACCAATTTTTCATTCACTTGCCTTTAAAACAAATAATGGTCTGACTTCTACCATCCCAACCTTTTCTTCTTAGTTGAAATGACTGTGACATTTCCATAGCATCAGACAGTTTAGACAAAATGTCTTTCTCCCAGAATCTCTACCATTGTTTTCCAGATGAAGCAAAAATCATAAGAGGATCAAACTGAGAATCATTCTTCGTCCCTGGGAGGTGATTTTTGCTGTATTTCGATACAGCCATTGAAAATGTGCATCTGTCCTCAGTTTCCTTCAGCTCTTTGCTGTGTCTTCATTGGAAAATATACCACTTGTTTGTGGTTTACCATACTGGCTTAAGCCACTGGTGGAGATAAGTTTGTGGCAAGAGGCTAAGATGGGAGGTAGTGCTGAGGAGGAGTGGACACACATGGCTCATTTCTTATGCCTGTTAAGGAATGGTACTTATCACACTCTGCTGTGTCTACCTGAGCTCTGCTGTAGAATAATTGAGAGGCCAAAGGAGTTGACAAATGTTGTGCTGGCATCTGGAATTTTAGGAAGGCTAAACATAAGCAGGAGACATCTGTTATCAACTCTACTATAAATACTTTGATAGAAGCAGACACTCTGGTAGTAAAGCAGAAGTTTAATGACCAGCCTCATAAAGACAATTACTGGGTTTGATTTTACAGAGAGTCTGACTGGTGTACAAAGTGTTCATATTAGCTGAAATTGTATAATGAGAATATATGGTGGTATGTTTTGTTTTGAGAAGGAACTGCAATGTTTTAATTGTCCAGATTCTTTCTGAAAGGACTTGAATAAACAGTTCACTACTGTGAACCTTTGAATTCATTCAGTGCTGCGAAGACCATTACAAGCTGATGTGTAATAGCTGCTTCCAAAATAGATACTGACAATGGGCTCTCCTTGTGAGAGATAGAAGAGTGATTGAGTATTTTCACTTTGAAATCAGAATTCTAGTGTCTTTAACACATTCTTTCAAATATACATGAGTATATTTAATTTTTTTTACCAGCAAAATTTTTTCCACTCAAAGGAAGTTCTGATTTTGGTGCCATTCAATATTCTGCTGGGTCTCTGCACTTCAAGGATGGAGAAATTGATCCCTTAGCATAAGTTTCTTTTGCATAAGTATGCTATATCTGTGTTGCATAATTATAGACCACCAGTAAAAGCAGCAGAATATTACATGTCTGGAACTTGAAAAAATCTTTTAGTTTGACATTTTTGTATTTTTTCTCAGTCAAGGGTTGGTTTCATTTTACAGAATAGTTGAATAGGGAAATGATGATTGAAGTAGAAGCCGTTTCAAGCACCTAGTCTGTGTATTGGTCATTTCCATGTTGCTATATCAATGTTTTGTTCTGTAAAAGAATTTTCCCTTCTCTTTTTGTTTTTCTTTTTCTTCTGTAGCAAAATATAGGTATAAAAATGCATATGACTAATTTGGATTGAGAGATAAATCTCTAAAAATATAGCATGGAGCAGAAAACAAACACAACTGAAAAAAACCCAAATAGTTTCATTTGCCACAGTGTAGTGATTATCCAGATCTTGACATATATGAAAGCTTAAGAATAAACACTTCCAAGTGATTTCTGTTTTTCTAGTGTTCAGAACTTCTTTAGGGTGAAGGTGGGATCTTTTCAGGAAGCATACATGTATTACTAAAGGTAAATAGCTCATGAAATGTTGTCCTGATTATAGAGAAAAGGGCTGGAGTTTCTAGCACTGTTTAATTCCATACCACCACGTCATGGCATGGGTGTGGTGTCAGCAGGAGGCAGCTAGAAGTGGAAAGGTCGGGTTCAAGGGAGAGGTGCGCAGGCATTGGGTCAGCCTGGCAGACCAAGCCCCTCTCTGCAACCGGGGGTTCTTTTTCCTGTTCTCCTGAGCCTCGGATTTAGTGGTTTGGTGCCTAAAGACAGTGCCAGCGAGCCTGAGATGTGGCTCCCAGAAAAAGGTAGAGAATGTAATGGAGCCCAGCTGAGCCACATAGAGCCCAAGCTGCAGCTGCTGGAGCCACAGGTGGAACTCCAAATGTTCCAGTCCTGCTCCCACAAAGTCAGGCCCAGGAGAAGTGGCAGCTCACCTGTTTCAGAGCCGTATCTGGTGCCACCAGGTTTTGCCTTGTCTCTGTTTTCCCACTGTTTTGGGGCTGGGGGAAGTTGAACTGCGAGCCTCCCCAACATACTGCCTTTGTTTTCCCATGGACTATGGGCCCAGCATGGGGTTGGTCACCATTTTGCCTTTGGGAAACCACACTGGGCACTGTCTTCAGGCAGTGTTTTTGTTTGTTCTGTGGTGAATCCCCTTTTGAGGGTAAAACACTCTTTTGTACATTTTTATTAATATTGTTATGGTTATGGTGATTTTTCAGTAAATTGTGATTCCATCTTATAATCTCTCCCAGTGTTTCCTCCACTATCAGGAGGCAGGGGAAAGGGGACAGCTTGAATGGGTTTAATTTTTCTGCTGGGTTTTAAACCAGAATAAACATTAACAAATTAAAGTTGAGGTAGCAAATTTTGGCTAAGGGGTAGAATTTGTGAAATGCAAAGTAGAACAAAACTCTTCTTTTAACAGAAATAAAAGTAGAATTTTTGTTTGTTTTCTATAGGTGTGATTGACGTGTGGGAACTGTCTTTCAACTGCCATTATCTTAATATGGGAACTGCTTCTGCATCAATTAATAAATGTGAATTTTCTTAGATCAGAATAATAGTGTTTCTATCCCTAAGTGTTTAGCTTTATTCCGTTGCTTTATTTTTAGTTGTTAATAGAAACTAGGCAACAGGAACTTGTATATGGGCATGTTAACATTTGGGTGTGTTTAAGATGGAGTAGGAGCTTCAGAGGGATTAGGAAGTACTGAGGAGATTTGACACTACACTGGAAGCTGAACAGCTGAAGGCTTGGTGCTTAAAATGACACCAGCGAGAGGCGACAAGGTGTGTTTGAGAACACACTGATAGCTGTGAACAGAACGCAAGTAGGGCCATCATAGCTGAAAACTCACAGTTGTGAACTTTATTACAAAGTACTTGGCATAATCATGTACTGATCAGCAATTTTTTATGTTGGTGGCAGGGAGTTACTTTGGGTGAGGTTTTTTGTTTAGATTTGTTTTCGGGTGTACAATTGAATATTAGGTCTTTTTTCCCCTAAGAGAAGTAAGTGCTCTGTCTTCCCAGTGGCAGAGCTTTGAGAAGAAAGGAGTTGGATGACATATTCCTGCCCTTCAGTTTACAGGTCTGCAATCGAAAAACTTGTTTACTGTGGTTTGTGTCTGCCAGCACAAATACCAAGTGTATTGAAAGATCCTCTGGTGAACTCACTTGGATGTATTGCTGCATGCTAGTAAACTTTCTGTGAATAGACCAGCGGCTCTGTATTCTTGGTTCCTTCTTCAGTCTCTAATAAATGGGCAAAGAAGTACCTTGATTAATTTTATAGTAATAGATATGTTCTGTAGAGCAGAAGTTTGTGCTTGGAGGGAGTTTAAGAGGAGCTGAAGTGATGTCCCTAGTGTTCTCAGCCTGTTCACAAGCCTTTTGTATGTCATGTTAAATTACCTCTGAGCTGGAAGACACTAAAACAAAATCCATTAAGACAAGACCTAATGTTATCTCAACTGTCTTACATATAAAAAGATAGATGAAGACTATCATTCTTCTGATAGAGAAAGCCAAATGTCCATTCCCCCTCAAATTCCTGCGGCTTTATAAACAAATATTTGTATTTATTCTTTGATAAAGCAGCCATAGAAAAATGGCTGAGGCAATAAATTGCATAAGCCTAATGGTTGGAAGATGTGATCCTCAGGCCGCTCACTGCTTCCTGACCTCAGAGTCTTCCCATTCAAGTCTATTAAAAACTTCCTAAAAAAAAACTTTAAAAGCTTTTGAAACTCCTGGTTTTGTTTGTTTGTTTATTTGTAACTAGCACCACTTCTTTACCTCCAGTACACCTGATTAACCATCAAGAGTGCCTGGTATTCTTTCATTGTACTATACAGAGGTATATTTTTCTACTCCCTAAGATGGTTTCCCACCTTTTTTAGTGTTTTTTTTTTTAATGGCTATTTTTATTTTAACTTTGCTTGCTAGAGCTATGGTTGTGTTTTAATGGTGGTTTTCAGTAAACCCTCAGACTCCTCTCCAGTTTGGGTTAACAGGCAAGTTCGTATTCAGCTGCATAATGTAAAATAAAAGGAGAACATTGTTAATTATGAATGACTAGGCTTATTAGCTCTGTCCAGACATATATTGCAGAATTCTGATGCCCTTCCCAAGGGTTAGTTTGAGATAGCTGTGAGCTGCCAGGTTTGCTTTGTGTAGACAATTCCCAACTCTCACCAAAATAACACAGACTTCCTGAACTTTTATGTAACTGTATGTGAACTTACGTACGAATAAGAAATTCTGGATTCGGTATTGGCCCTTTAGTGGAGTGTGGAATAAAACAACATGCTCTAATTGATAGCCAACTTATACATTATGTTTTTTTTTTTCATTTCTCTCCTTGTTTAATGAGCTTTGACCTCCTGAATTCACCACATGAACTGGGGAATTAAGTATGTTGTCATGGTTGTGTCTGAAGCCCTACCTGTTGTTAGCTTGGAGTAATTAATAGTAAGGCCCTCCATTACTTAAATCCTTTTGGGGGTAATCAGTGATCTTGAAGGTTGATTTGTCTTTAAGCCCATTGAAACAGAAGGAAGTCTCTATGTTCCTTTGCTTGTGTTGTGTTTGTGCAGAAAGAGAAATGAAATTAAAGAAGCTGAATGTATAGAAGAATAACATCACAAGCTTTCATTGGTGAATCCAAGAAAAAGAAAGAAAGGAAATTCAGTCTATCTGCAGACTAAAAATTTATGCTATTATTGACTTACATGCAAAAGGAAATGTTCATGCAGTACTTAATGCGTTCTGAAGTTTTGATGAGATACTGTTTTGGAGATTTGTTCGTTTTCAGGTAGCTTAAGTTACCAATTTATCAGTTGTGAAATACATGACCCAGATGATGTCTGTACATTACCTCCCAAAGGCCCCATTCCTCTTGGATGGCATATTCAGCAACTGATGATCTCTGTATTCTGTTTCAATAGCCTTAATATTTACTTTTCTTTTTAAGTCCTGTCAGTGAAGCGGAAGGTTCTGATTAAGTGTAATCCAAGACAATACTGTATTTCAAAACAGTTGTATTGATTGCAACAGCTGATATTACTTTGCCCTTAAACAAAGGGAGCAGTTTATTTTCATACTAATTTGATGTTATATACACCTTAATCTTTGCAACTTGAGTATCTTTCATATCTGAGTGGTATAAACAATGTGTTTGTTGTTCTAGCCAAGAAAGTTCATTATAGCTTTTAATGGGAAAGTTTAATACATTTTTGGCCTGTGATACAATAATCGGTTCTGACAAACCTGTGAAGTTCAGTAGCTCTTCAATGGCTTCCACTGATTTTCAGCCAAAAGTAAGAATTCAAACCTGAGAAGTCTTAATTTTTAACTGTAGGTGAAATGTGCGTGTTCTTTGGTGGGTAGTTTATTGGTTTTGATCCTTTATTGTGTGCCTAAGGATAAAAACATAAGCATAAATAAGACTATCTTATATGTACGGGACATGAAAAAATATGGATTAAAAATAGGTTGTTGTGTCATAGGCATTATATGGATGCTTCTGGTTTTTTCAGTGATTTGATGTTGGCTAATGGAAAATGTTAAGCATATTTCGTTCTTTTCTTTTTATATAAGTTTCTGACAGGAAATCTGTAGCTAAATATCAGTTTATGATTTCCATCTGTTCATGTATAATAGTGTCTTATAATATGTAATGTAGTCCAGATTGCTGCCCAATGGAAATGTCCTATAGTAGGAGACAGGCTTTCAAGTGATTGTTGTACATACTAATTATTTTTTTAAATGAGTACTTCATTTAATTTTGAAGATACGTAACTCATTTTAAAGACAGCTTCCTTGTTGCAAAAATTCCTACTAATTAGGAAATATAGTGCCACATTTTTCTAGTGACTGTATTTTTTAAAAGAAAGGTTTGTATAATTGTATTACTATGGTAAAATAAGAAAATAAAATGCATCCTTAGATTCAGGTAGGCAACAGAAACAGAAAAATTGCTGAAATGTTTCTTAATCGCAAACTTTTGTGATCTCTACAGTGTGTTTCTCAGCTAGTCAGGACTAGATTAAAGAGCATTTATTGTAACAGATATAAGTTTAATTCTGAGAACTCAGGCGATTTCCTCAAGTCTTCAGACTAATTGACAAAGCTGTTTAAACACTAGCTTTTGAAAGATGTGTGTCAGCGTATGTTTTACAGCGGAGATTTCCATCTTTCACAGCTCGGAAGAGGATTTGGTAATGGGAACCAAGTGTATCTGTATGGTGAGAAAACAAGATGGTGGATAAAAAAACCTTACCTGTGTTATTCATGCTCTTCATCATGTCAGTCTTGATTTTTGCACAACTGACTGTAAATCATTGCAGGGGAGTTGAACTAGATGGCCTTTAAAGGCCCCTTCAAACCCAAACTATTCTGTGATAAATGGTAAATTATGTTGTTTTTCTTTATAAACCTTGCAATCAAGTTACCTTTAAATACCTGTACTGCCTGAGAGTTTCCTGCTTGCACATGCAATGATAATCTGAATAATAAAATCAACATGACAAATATTTTTTTCTGTTTAGGACTAATTTAAAGACAACTGTATCATGTGTTAAATGAGCCAGGATGCTGTGTGTTACTTCCAAACTGGTCTGAAAGTGCCTCTGAGAGGCAGAACTGTGCCCCCCCTAGTGAGGTTTAGC
Organism: Dasyornis broadbenti; assembly: GCA_013397935.1. Taxonomy (NCBI): domain Eukaryota; kingdom Metazoa; phylum Chordata; class Aves; order Passeriformes; family Dasyornithidae; genus Dasyornis; species Dasyornis broadbenti. The sequence continues at coordinate 1,257,787 of VZRN01005936.1, read as the reverse complement.
TTTGTAATAGCCTAAATAATTGTTATCAAGAGCTCTCATTTCCTGAAAAAAATGTGTTTCATATCTATGGTGAATTTCCTTTCACCAAGACAGTTTGTTGCAGTTTAGTGGCGTGAATGTGAATTTCTATGGGTTTTGCAGCTCAGTTGTTATCGATTCAGAAATGTTCTCTATGTGTAAGCTAATTTCCTATGGGTTGTTTCCTGTGGCTGTGTGCATTGCACAGGGTGACCATTCTCAGAGGAGCTTGGGAGTACTCTGTCTCAAGTTCAGAAGTTGGAGCTAGTCATGTTTGTAGTCATGAGGGAGTGTGGCTCTGTCATTTTGGAAAATGAAAGCCATTGGATTCAGCTTCCTTTTTGACAAATATACTGGATGAGTTCGTATCTGGGCTGAAAGCAGGAATTGTTCTCCAATGCTTATATCCACAACAGATGTGCAGACAGCCAGTCTGACTCCCACGGCTCAGTTGGCCAGACAGCGCCATTAAACTTGTGTCAATTACCCCACTGCAGTCACAGCACAGCGCTCGACAGCTTCCCTCTGATGGCAGGAGACGTCTGTCGTGTTCTGATGCACAGTCATATTTTCCTCTTCGGAGAGAAGCAGCGTGACACTCCTTGGATTCTAAGGTATTGAGAGCCATGATTTAAAAACAAATCCAAAACCTCACAATACCTAAACCAACGCTTTTCCCCCCTCTGAGCAGCTGGAAGGCACAAAAGCAGAACAGAGCTGTGGCAGCTGACTTCTTTTTTGTTCAACAGGAAATGTTGTATTTTGAAATAAACTTTACTCTATACAGTTGTAAATACAGTTTTTAGAAGTCAGTATATTACAGAAATTGTACCTCAGCTGAAGAATAGGTTAAAATAGTTCATGGGGCATACAAAATTACTGAAGTTCCAGATACTTTTTAAGTGCCACATACTTTTTAAGTGTAAAGTCAAGTGAAATTTCTACTACTGTTGTATTTGCAGTCTTGTGACATTGACTACAGAGAACGGCCTTTTCACAGCCTCTGGAAGAAATGGCTACTACTTTAACCATATTACCATTGGGATAATTTGTCCACATTTGAGAATACAGAGGGGATACCATTTGGACAGAATAAGCTCTTCTAAATTTAACATAGTTTTGCTGAAAAAAAGAGCTATGCATATGTACTGCAGTACATCCCTGTACCTTGCGTGAGAGTTCTCTTACCTTCTCAGTTGGCCATAGCCTAGTAGTGTACAGAGATGTGAAGTCTTGACCTACAACAATTTCTATGCAGAATTTCCTTTTGATGAAAAGTGACCCATTTTCTCATTGATAGTGTGATGTATGAAACATAATGAGAATTTTTACCCTGAGTCAGTTTTACTCCTGCATATTGTTGTAAGTCCATGATATCCTTGCCTTCCTGAGAAGTTGGTATGAACTAGGTGTCAAAAGAGGCGTGAAAATATTTTGAGGTGGCTGCTCAGAAACTAAGAGAAGTTACTTTTATCTAGGAATGTAAAAGTAATAAGACTTCAGAAATTATTTTAATATGAGCAAGGGAGTTGGTGTTTACAATTTACATACAGCCACAGTGTTTCTGCCTTTTTAAAGATAAACTGTGAATTGGAAAAGAAGATAAAAATGATGGGGTGGATCTAGAACAGTAACTGAGGAGTTGAAGGATGAGAGTATGCACATTTTCAGTGTTTTCTCGTCATGGAGCTTCCTTTGCATCACATGATACTATAAAGGACCATTGCCCCTTGACTTTTCCTCTGTCTTTTCTGTCCAAACTTGTGTATGAATTGTTCCTACCATAATATGATGTCTTCCGAGCACTGTTGTCACCTGGGTAATTCCCTCTTTAACCACTGCAACTAAATTTGCTGAGTACCATGAGTCGAAGTTCAATTTACTTTATTTTGATTTATTTGTTTTTTAAATTTATTTTATGTTATTTTATTCTCTATGTAACAATGTTGCCAGAGAGTCTGTATCATGACAGAGAAGTTCTTTTCATGTTTCCCTCTGCTCGCTCAGTCTGAAGAGCAACTTCAGTGTTTAACATGTATCCGGAAGGTGATGTGTCATGGAATTCACCAGTGGTATTTTTTGCTTTGAAGTATCCCAGATAAATAATACATTTCTTATAAGAAACTGTATCAATTGGTATATCCTCCCACAGAAGTTTATAGTAGTGTTGTAGCCCCTCCCCCTAGTACAGGCTTGGATTAAAATATCTTTCTGATTTAAAATTCTGAAGTAGTAACTTCCATTTCATATAGCAGAAGGGAAGACCTATGTGTTTTCTCGTACATGCTTTATTTGAATTACCTACAAATATTAATATATATATATATCCTTACGTTGTTGCAGCTTGTTAACACAAAAATGAACTTTTGAACCTTACTATTCATATACACAAAAATAGTAATGGAGGCTAATGGAATTTGAGGATGGAGACTTAATGCAGCAGCAAGGGAGATTTAAGTTGTGTATATGGAAACCACTGATGATCACTGGAGACTTAAACCAAAAGCAGCTCAGGAGAATTTGGGTTCATGTATGAAGATACGAAGAACAGACAGTAAAAGAGTTTTGGATGAACTGAGTACTTCTAATACTGGCATAGAAAGGAAGTGTTATGGCTGTCTAGCTTCTCTGGGGAAAACTGAGTTCAGACCAGCATCTGCACCTCTGGTGGGAGCACAGACTACTCAATGTCACAGCTTCTTTGGGAACTTGGGCTGTGAAGTTTCCACAAATCTTTTCTTCAAAATAGAGTTTTAGCATTGCTGTTCATAGCCGTGCTGACTGTGTAATATTTCTTTAAAATCAAGGTAAAATATCACCAGTGCCTCGGTATTGACAATTCGAAATACTTCCGCTCTCAATGGCAGCAAAAGGATTATTGCCTTATAGAGCTCTGCAGGTTTCAGCCATATTAGAAATGGGTTAATGCTAGATTTTAGGCTATTGACTATTGTTGGAGGCAGATTACTTTGCTTGTATAAAATAAAATCTGACAGTTGAAAGTCTTAATGTCTGCAAAAGATAATCTGACCAAGTATGTGGGTGTTCCTAGTGTTTGGTTTGGGGTGGTTTGGTTTTTATTTTTTTGAGACCAGTCAACTCTTTGCATACTGTGCAAATTTGACTGTTAGCAAAACAGTATATAAAGCTAAATTAACTTTCTTGTAATAATAGAAGTATTTTAATGGATTTGAAATACCAAAAGAGAATATTGATTCCTCTTTTTCTCTGGACTTACTGGAGGGAATCTGTAGAAATTCTTTTTGACTTTTATTTCAGCATAACTTTCTGCAGTTCTGACTTTTAGTACATTCAGTGATGATATGTCTCTGATAATGAAGAATTATTCTGTATTGTAGTCAGGAAGTGTTGGTAGAGATTGGTGAATACAAATCTGTTGTATCCCTTACTGCTGTGGGACCAAAGTACTGAGCAAGGGGCTGGAGTTGTTTTTAGCTTTTTATAACAGCTACCTGAGATGTAGTTGAGGGAGTTGTTTGCCCTTTTGTTCTGGACAAATTTTCATCAATTAGTCCTGCTTGTTCAAAAAACTATTTGGGAGAAGACCAGAATATTTCTTATGCATGTAGGAAAAGAATTCTTTTTAATTAAAAAGCTTAATCCAATCTAAATCAGGATTAACGCCAAGAGGCTTTCAATGAGGCAGCTGGCTCTCCTACCAGAGGGAAGTTTTTTGTACAAAACCACCTTACTGTACACATCACTAGCCCTGGACTGTTTGTTTTTACCAAGCACAAAGAGCTCCATATCACACTGACATGAAGTTAGGTCAAGCTCTTGCTTGCATAATTTCGGTCTTGTTAATCAATGTCTTCTGCAAAGAGATTTATAGTAGTGATGTTGGTATACAAGTATTTGAAGTATGATTGCTACTGTTTCTTGGCATGGAGAAGATGGTTGTGGAAGATTTGCATTAGTTGCTAGTTGTGTCACAAATGTTCTGTAATGCATGCTTTCAAACTCATATTGAGGATTTCATCTGGACTTCTCTCATGAAAGTCCAGCTGAACTTCCAGGGAAGGGCCAGGGAGGGTACGTGTTGTGAGGGCTTCTTTGTAATGTTCCCTCTACAGACTCCTTGAGTCCACTGGACCGCTGCTCCTTTGAATTCTCTGAAAGTCAAAGGGGGAAGGGCTCCCCTTAAAGCAGGTGATTATTTTATTCGGAGAGGAGCCAGGCTGATACTGCCTGTATTTTCATTCCTAGTTCTGCCTGAGAATAGCTTGGACTTTGGTGTGAAGAGGGGAGGCATACAGCAAGAAGAGTTTTCCAGTGATAATTAAAACGTTTTGATTTAGTGTTTGTTGTAATTCTAGCATTTAATTAAAAATAGGGAGGTTTTTGTACTTTCATTTACTTAAAAGGGCTTTGATGTTCTTGAAACGTGATTTTTAAGTGGTCTATATGTTGTTAGAGCTTATCTTTATTCATGCTTATCTTTTTCATCTCTATTGCAGATGAGGTCTTTAGGCTGCAAACTTTAGATTGGAAAAAAGATAGAGCAGTATTTTTTATCTATGTTGATATTTTAGCTACATGAACTAGTGAATATCTGAATTACAAATTCACATTTTTGAGGGAAAAATAAAACTTACTTTTGATTTATATAGAATCAAATTGGATATAGAATTAAATTGAAGTTCTTAAATGAACATAAGAGCATGATAAATGGTTTTCATAAAGAAAACAAAAAATATAATCAGGAGCTTATCTAATCAGTGTTTTTAAAATGTAATTAAAATTAATTTTGTAATGACTTAAAAAGCATGGGGCTCATGCAGCACGCAGGCTCGTTTCTGTTTTTTTTTTTTTAAACTTCTCTCAAAACTTCTGTTTTACATAGACTCCTGTAACAACATTAAGGTTAGAAATCATGTTTATCACTGTAAATGCTTAATCTATACATAGCCAGTGTCAATTAAGCAAATATCACGCACTATCTGTTGGTGCTACACAGAGTTCTCATAAGGTTATTCTTGGTACTCTTAACTTCTAAGATTCATAGTAAAATATTTAGCGCTTTTACCTTAACCACGTCAGTTGCTGTTCTGATTAGAAGGCAGTGCTGTTTGCTGCCTTCCTTTTTTTGGCTGTTAGACCAGATGGCAATAGCTTGTTTTCCAGATTAGGTTAGTTTAGCCAAGAAGTGTGAAGACAAGCAGGAGTATAAATGCAATATGTTGCAAATAACAGTATATCTGAGCAATTAGTTTTATTCAGCCTGTTGGTGGCTTACTAGAATACAGCATTGTCCTTACATATAGGTCTTTCAATTATTTTAACAGATAGTTTAGTGATTCTTTTTGCTTTTTTTCTAGTCAGTACCCTTTTTAAAAAAGTAAATGTATGGCTGCAGGAAGCTTATATAATTATATAAATAACAAATATGTATAAATCACCATCAGTCTCCAGGCTGCCTTACTAAATAGAGTCAGACACTCTATTGATCTTGCTTTTTTTCACTATTTGAATTGGATTTTTCTTGAAGGAGTGACATGCTCATTTGTATAGTGGAATGCTTGTGACAGTTGTGACAACTGTATGTGTGTAGAAAACAGTTCCATTAGCTTTTCTTGCTAACACTGGAGACCTGCATTAAGATACTAAGGCATTATAAATAAGAGCAAACCCTGCTGTTACATATACAGCTGAGGTTTATTATTTAGAGAACAAATCCCTGGTTTGCAACTATTTTTCTTTGGTTTTATCAGAGGCACAGGCTTCATAACAGCTTACTGACAGTTCTGGGGTTCTGAAAAGCTGCAAACCTTTTCCTTGTGGGATTACATCCTTCTCTTTACAGCTATCTGTTTACTTGTCCTAACGAAACAAGAAATTGCAAGTGACTGGGAGAACACAAAGATGAATGGTGACTGTTGTGTTTATTCTCGTGCTAATTCATCTACTTGAAATCAACACTTGGGTCAAGCAAAACAGATAAGTCTGAAGTTGGAAAGTTTATGGAGCTTCTTGACATATGCTTATTTTTAAATATACTACTACATCCTGATGCCTTAAAGATACTGTTTCTGTAGATTTTTACCTAACTTTGTAGTTAGCATTATGTACAGTTTTCATGAGTCATAGTAACGATGCTGTAGTTAGAGCTGAAGATGTATTTTAAGTATGCACCTTTTGTTTTAAAGCATTTACAAATTTTTGAAATTTTCATATTTGTTGGAACTAAGCCTTTTTTTTTTTTTTTTTTTTCTGTTTTATTGGTTGCTGTTTTACCAAAATATCTGCTATAAATCATGTTATTGCTGGGAATAACCATGCTTGTTGGGGTACCTCAACTTTGATCTATGTGCAGTTCATCTGATATGTAAGTTCTCAAAGGATTTTGTCTGGTTTTGCCCTTCCTAGGACAACTTGAGGTATAGACCCTTACCTGTCATACATATTATGTCACTAAGAGGTTGACTTAATAGTACATGCATGGTATGCCTGGTCTTAAATCCCAAAAGGGCCACAACAGTCTTTAATTAAAATATTTTGTGCAGTGGAATGCTGGAAGTAAAATATGTAAGGCTGTAT